>JAHQZX020001164.1:0-55488 GCA_019804575.2 Pseudotulostoma volvatum
TAGTATAGTGGGTAGTAAGAGCTGAGATTAGGTACTATACTAGTAGTCTAGGTTTTACCTATGCCTGGACTCTGACATCTTTTGTCTATGGCAACTCTCACTCTTTGGATTCAAGCTCGTGGGAAAGATTCCAGCACCTTGAACGTGATGCCCGGAATCTTACCACGCTTATCATACCTTTTAAGATCCTCTCTATATCTGCGTTCTCTGATTCTCCTAGGGCTAGGTCTCAGAAATCCTATAAGAACATTGTATAGACTCCTATGATTTCGGACAAACAGCTACCTTGTTAGAACTACTGAGTTGCCTAATTTTGGTTAAGATGTGGTGAGGTTTTTCGGGCCTAAAATTTTTACGCGCGCTAACATGTGGGAAAAGACCCACCACCGGGTTACCGAGCCTACATTACATAACTATACTCGAAGGAATATAGTGACCCTCGCTAGCGTGGCTAGCGTCTCGCGAAGCGAAGTATTTTTTAGCGCGCGGGAGCCAAATTTGTTAGGCGAGGAGGCAACAAGCAATCTTCTCAAATTATTTACTATTCCCAAAAAAACCTAGCTCAGGTAAGGAAATCAGTGTGCTAGAGACCCCGGAATAGCAAGTCTATGGCCTTAGTTATCGGCAATGCTCATACTGATAAATATAGGTAATCCCTCCCACAATTAAACTAGGGTGTATTCCCCTCTTCTCTGCGACAGGACATTAAGTGAACTAAAAAGGGTCATCAGCCGAGGTGTACGCGACGTCAAGTGCAGCCAACTTATGCTGGATTTAGCTCAGGAATCGGTTGGACAACCCGAAGACTGTAATGACCGAACTTGGTCTTGCTTCGCCGGAAATCGGAATACAATTTCGACAGCTTCTCCAATATATTTGAATTGGACAGACACTTCGAAAAATGCAAGTTTTTTTCTAAGTGTCTGTCCCGCCCCGCTGTTTTCGTTGCTCCCTCTCCCTCACGCTTAAAAGCTTATGTGAAGGATTCCATCCCCTCGAGCGCAACCCTGATGCCTTTTCCACGGCTATTATCGTTCTTAGTGAATCCCATATTTATCGGACCCAGTTTGATATGATCTTTTCTGGAATACCCCCCTAGATGTTTTAGATACAAAATGGGGATTGATTTCAAAGACGAAGAATTGGGAATCAAAGAATAGTAGTGTCGAAAATAAATATTAGTATTTCTGAAAGCACCAGAGACTCCCATTTACCTACAGGAATTAGAGAGAGATTCGGGGGCTTAATGTATGTTAATACCTTCAGGCCGGGCAATGGCCTAACCCGTCCACCTTGAGGCGCGCTATAACCGCCCGACCTCCAATAGACAGTTGATGGCCAAAATGAATAGCCTTATTGAGAAAGCCATAGTATCTAAAGGGGGTTAACAAGATATTCCCATTATCTAGTGAAAAAGAAGCAGTACTACTTGGCCCGGATCACACATGCACTACCGGAATCCCTGGAGACACCTCGAAACAAAAGGTTGCTCACTCAAACCTTCTCAGTCATTGCTTCCGCTTCGCTTTGCTATACCTGCCTCACTGTGCTTGCTCTGCCGAAGGAGATGGACATAGTAAGAGAGATAAATAAGGAGCGAATATAATTATATTTATAATTAGCTAAGAACGTTAAAGCATACGGCCTTGTGTGTAACCTCGCATAGTTATCAGATAGTTAAACAGTTTGATGGTTTCCGGCCCCTAAGACAGAGAACGGATTCTATTAGACGAGTCGAAGACTTCAATCGAAGTGGAATCGGGAGCAAATGTTGCACGCCAAAGTTTGGCATTAGAGCTTCTGAGGATATTAAGTTAGCGACACCAGCAGATAATGGAATGGATGGGTGTACCATATGGGTGGCAAGTAGATAAGGTGTAGCAATCGATAACCAGCCAGTCTTCAAGCTGGTCACTCTATATCCATGGTGTGTAGGTCCCGCGGCCGATAAACCGTTCACAGTGTTCAGCCAACTTGTCAGATAGAATTCGTCTTTCACATAATAGATTTCGGAAGGAGAAACCCCTCAAAACTGCCTCAGTGAGAGACTCGATAGTAGGATATCTGCCGATGGGAAAAGGAAACAGATGATCTAGTATGATATTGTTTGAAAAAACCTATTTGATTGAGTTAGCGATATAAAGACACAATGATGATTGAGGCATTTTACTTCGCATGCAGTTCTGTTGGAAAGACGCACACCATTTGAATAGCATGCGCATCAAGTGGCCCAGTATGCACCCACCCATACTCATAGCATGTTTTGATTCCAGGATTGTCTAAATCCCGTGGTACATTTCTGCCAACTTGTGCATCATGCTCTCATATAAGCCACTCAGTATTGCGCTGAGGAGCCTAGGTTTCTCTTTCGTGGTCGAGTGGTCTAGTTTGATAATTCCTATTCGTAATACTTCTCGTAGGACATCCCTCGCTTTTACGGTAAGACCATCACCACGAGGAAAGGACCGGCCGACAACTATCTGAGTGAGGACTGCAAATATTTCTTCATCATTGAGATCGCCGAAGACATGTTGCGTGTCGACAGCCGTAATACGTCCATATTCTAAATCCGCACCGTCTACCTGCATCAGATGTAAGGGACCTGTAGATATCGCATTTTCAGTACTTAGAGCACACCTCTTTTTAACATATTGAGAACGCCGATGACGGCCGTGTGCGAGCTTGGATACGTAGTCTGTTAGACGTCAAAGGCAGGGGGTCTCCGTAGTGATTGGAAAATTTCCTAACAACATCGTCAAACTTAGCATGATGGAAAGAGCGGCTGATTGATGGCGACCCCTTTATCTTTGACGGTGTAATCGAGATTCACTGCCCAACACCGAGATATGCAAGTGGGCTGCCATGGAAATAGTCACCCGGCCCGGCGGTCGGGCTGCCATATGAAGTCAATATGTAGATCCCAGCTTGGTCCTTAATGAATCCGAGCTAGAGCCCTTCATCATTTTCTCGATTCCTTTCAGGTGGCCATGATACCATGGGGATTGTAAGGTCGCAGTAATGTTCGTAGAGAAGAAGACCGAGGGCGCTTTCCCTGATGGGTGTTCCTCTTACATGGACAACTCTTAAATCATTGAGAATCTCTGGGATCTTCTGGACAGTGTCCTCACGTTTGGCATATATACGGATCGCCTATTGCACGCTCACGGTGTCAGGCCTCTAATAAGATGGGATGTTGTATTTATATAATGATGACTAACGAGTTGTAGTTATAAAGGCTGGGTATTAGTCATCGCAGGAGAACTATTACTTATCTTATTATATAAACTATACTATCATAGTACTATAATGACAGGCCTATAGACCTCTCTCACTTTAGTCGGATTTGTTTTTTCCTTCTTTCGTCCAAAAAACTATGCACATGTACCATTTAGATTTGTCCTCTTAACGGAATGAGGGAAGTTCTACGATACCAGTAGTATCTGGCAGTTCAGGAAGAACTAGGATTGAATGGATTGAAGCCCGCCGGGCCTATTGTCGAGTTAGTATTCTATACTTTGTCGAGCTCTGCTCTGCCCACGATCATTATTAGCTTTAAGCGTACACACTTATCAATTTTTTCAATCAATCATATCATTCATTCAATCGATAACTAATGTGGTTTTATGCAGGACAGAGGCACTAGGCCCAAGCCACTCACATGATAGCTTGTGTCCTTCCCTTTCTTCCTTCAACAGTGCCATCTAGCTTTTTCTTTCAGTTCCTTCCCACAACTCATTTGTGATATCCGCAAGTCTCAGGTTACGGTGACAGCCATTTTCTCCCCTCCCACCTCCCTATACACAAGCTAGATAGAGCTCTTTAAATAAGTGTAACAGCGCCCTGACTCGACCCTGCCGACAACGTAGGCTTAGTGGCAGCTGAGCCGGCAATGCACACGGTTTACTCTGGCGTGGATCCTTTACATAACCGTGACTAGATGTGAATGAACTTATCTAACTAATGAGCTTAGATAATAGCGTCTTCAGATAGAGACAGTGAAGATGAGTTTAATGTAGATTTTGAGCTTAGGGATGGCTTTGTTATGGCTGACGACTCCTGGGGACTTTCTATTGACCTCGGGTAATGTGAAGGGATGTTAATGTGTGTATGCACATGCGATTTTGCGTAAGTCACGAACATTTCCTCGAGGTTCAGAATTGAGATTACATTCAGGAGGGGTAACAAGAGAAGGGATTTCCCACAAGAATCGATCGAAATTGTCGGGGATTTTGGGGACTATTGGGGATATCAGGAATGAGGAAATAATCAGAAAGACACGTTCAACTCGGAAAAAATGTCTTCAGTTGTTAGGAACATTCAACATGAAGAAATTTTTGATGGGAAAAGAGAAGCGAGGACGATTTCAACACGGAGAAATCGAGATGAATGTAAAGAGAAGGATACGGACGATGGTCTCGTAACCGACCCCTCCACTTAGTCTTCGGGGTCGGTTATATGGAAGATGATGGTTTAAGTGAGATATCAAGAGACAGGGCCAGTGTGAGTGCTAATGAAGAAATGTCACTATGATTCTAACCGGTTTATTTTACGAAAAACTCTGGAGGATACAAAAGCCCCCGGAGTTTTTATTAATCCGTGCCATCTTCTTGTACTGTCCCTCAGAACAACATCTACCATCATGTCATCGGTGGTGATAATAAAGTCAAGAACGAAGCACTACCCGTAAAAATCATCCATTACCCATTTCAATCACTGTAGTTTAATAGACTGCAGCTACATGTACACCATCTAGGAGAGGATATATATACCCTAAGGATTCCCCAGCGGATCTTCCCTTCTTTCGACTCCCATCCTTAAGCGAAAGTCTTTGTATATAGTCATATGAACTTCCTTACATAGTACTAAAAGGTAATTCCACCGATGCTTATGATAAAGATACTTCCGATGGAAGAAAGTCTTGTACTCCAGGCTATGTCCGCAATTCTAGAGAATACAATAACTATTGTTATTGTGCCGCTCAACAGCATTCGTGAAGAACAGGTGATAGATACGGATGCGCTGGTGGAGGTGAAGAGTAATGCGCTACAGGTTACCGGCGATAGCTCCAGTATCTTGACAAAATGGGTTCGATAAAATCACGGCAGGGGAATATACCCAGTCCTGAGCTTGCGCTGGGCTCGAGTTTTCGCAGGATCGTTACACATGAGGAGTTTAAAAACCGCTGGCCCGGGTGGCGATAGATGAGGTCCATTTGGTCAAACTGTGGAGTGTAAAGTTTCGATAGGAGGATGCTAAGTTATATGTCTTACGGGATAGGGTCGGTTATAGTGTGCCGTTGGTTCATCTACACTACTACAGCAGATGCAGATACCATGAATCATGTCTGGAGAGGAATCGGGTTTGCACTAATGAGCAGATGGAAATCATACAGATGTCTGTTGATCGACCAGAGATTGTCAGCGTTCCATGGGAACTGCGTCAGTGCTCTGGGACCGAAGGGACACACGGGCCCCTAGTTAAGGGACACACGGGACCCCTGGTTATCAAGAAATGGTAACTGAACTAAACAGAGAAATATTGAGCTAAGGAAGTGTACTGACAGGGCTTCTCTATTATAATATATGAGTCCTGTATGCTCAGCTTCTATGTATTTTAAGATTAGGCATGTTGTATATAGCAACTCAGTGGTAGGACAGCCGTGTAGCTAAAGTCCAATCCAATACCTTACTGAGAGAATCTCATCTTCATTTTATGATTCAGGGACCTGTCCGCTGACAGAGATTGAGATTCGCCTTCAGCGGATAGAAGATCTGACAAAGAAGAATTATGACTATCTGGTTTTCTTATTAGACAACGCGTTCGATAATGATGGCAACTTCACACCTCAGAACATAGCTACATCGATAATAAGCCGCAAACGCCTGGGGCCCTTAACCGCTTTCGTTGTGCGGTATTGGGCCCAGTGTATGGTACCTGGTCGTCCGTCGCTGAAGTACGTCTACCTCAGGCATCCTGGGACATCCGTCGATATGCTCCTTGAAAATATGCCTAATCTCTTAGAGTAGACGAACTCATAATGGATATGAGGTGGAGGACATGCCGGGGGGGGGGAACTGTACGTAGGGGGCACAGTTGGCAATGGACCAGTTATGCATCGCTTACATGGGAGCCCACGAGCGCTTTCGACGATGTAGATGGAAGCTTTGCATTGGGTCGTTATTACGAAAGCCGTCAGAAGTGAGTGGCACACCAAGAAGGAGGGGAGTAATGTTAGGGAATGTCTTCGTCAATAGTAGGAAGATCCCTCCTACAAGTCTTTGTCGACAACAGGGTGGTAGGTAGCTACTAGTAGTATAGGAAGATTCCTATAGTCTAAAGTCTCTATCAGTGACCAACAGCTGGCTCTATAAGTGGAGCTGTTCTCCCTCTCCTCTCCTTGCCTTTCCTTTTTTTTCCTCTTCAACGGATCCTCCCTGTACATAGAATATATATGTATATAGGGAAACTGGGGCTCTTCACCCCGCAACAGGGGAAACATCTGAAGGCGTCGAGGGTACATGGAGTAATTAATAACGAATTAAAGTAGCAGTTCTCAATCCATGATTCCATAACTCAGATTTTGATACAGAACTATCGTTTATAAGATAGCAGTAAGTGCAAAATAGACGACTGAATTTTTGGGCCACCCGATGTCTCAACTATTCCTATGTATGATAAAAAAGAAGGGGTTGTAGCTAGTGTAGTAGTCCCTGAAATCGGCCGCCTGGTTTTATCAGCCACGAAGATGTCAGTGCCCTGGAACCGGAGGCTGATTCCCCTCCTTATACAGGTAGGTCATTTCTATGTAGCGTTACCGACGCATACGTACACTATCCGATTCATTACCGAAGAGCTCCCTCCTCCTTTGATCCGGGATCCGTTTTTAGAAAGTCCTCGATTAGGGAAAGCGCATGCTCTTCGTCTTTGTCCCGGTTGTTTTTACGATAAAACTGGCTCCAGCGATCGAGCTTTCTAACCGAACACAGGATGTCAACAGTACGCTGAATCCGCGAGGGGCCGGTCGGTAAACGACCCCTTGCCACCAAGAGCGATATTCCGTACGTCTTTTCGAAACACTCGGCGTATTTGGACTTGCTATCTGGATCCAGTTTATCTATGATATCCACTATGGGTAGAATATCGACGATAACATAGCCACCGTATGCGACCTCGTGTCTGGCCAATACTAAGTTTTGTTACCCCTTTGACTTGTCATTGGTGAGCCAATACTCTAACTCCTTGTGATGGAGAGTTAAAGCCATCTGGTAACGTCAACTATAGAAGTCGGTGGAGGTCTTTCCGTTGGCGTTCAAGCTCTCGCTGTTGCTCTTGCCGCTATCGGTCGGATTGAGCCTTGAAACGGCGGAACTCTTTTCTTGCCTGTTGGCATCCTGTTGTAAGGCGGACAACCTATCTAGGAGGAGCATTCCGACGGGGTTTGTTGTTATGTGGGATCCATTTATTTTCTTCACTTCAAGTGAAGATTAGCCCCTAATCAGCTGATTTAGGACCTCCTGACGTTTAGAAGATGACGGACGACAAGGATCAACCGGATTATCGTAGTAGGCCTCCCGGTATAAAAATTAGCATATATGATTGAAATGAGATCATAGATCAGGGTTAAGGTATACGTACACATTATTTTCGATTTCTCTCAAAATCATCACTATCGTCTGAAGACTCTAGCTTCCGCTGGTTAGGCGTCACCGGATTCGTTAATGGTAAAAGAAACGCCATATTGCAGGAAATAAAATGGTAAAAATTTTTAGTCGAGCAAGCAACAGATAATAGCGGTATGATAGGGACAAATCGCATCACTGACGGGAATTCTTCAAGAATTCTAAGATGAAAGAGGCGGATTGGGCTATAAGACAAGACTGATGATGTCGATTTCGTATGAGGTTCCCTTAGTTCCTCCAATCGAAAAGGCAGTACACCGGAAAGGAAAGGAAAGGAAAGGTATAAATAAAGAGGCAACCCGGCTTTGGGCTTATAAAACCCAATTTGGAATCTGGGAAATATCACTTTTTTTTTAAAATTTTTGGCTCGGAACCCCAGCCGATATCGGGCGGTGATCCTGGACACAGCTGGAACCAAAACGCAGAGTTTGTTTGCTCTTGTGAAAATTTCACAATCAGCTCAATATCCTAGCCTGTATCATTTCGGCGGCTGAGTTTAAAGGCAGTCATTTTGAAGTCCTTTATGGGGGGCTGGTGGACTTTGATATTTATGGTGTCCAAAGTACCGAAGCAGGGTCCTAATGTGTTTGCCTTTCAATGGTCTTCGGACTGGCGGACGCTGGCGGTTGGATTACGTGGTAATTTTCGGGTGCAGCCCTCACAGCATCACCATTATCGTAGCGTGAAGTCACAAATGGTCCAGGGGAGCCACGGTAAGATGGGTTCCAGATTACTTGGTTCTCAACTTGTCAACCTGCGCGCATACATGCTATCATATAAGCCACTCAGTACTATACCGAGCAGTCCAGGTTTCTCTTTTGTAGTCGAGTGGTTCAGTTTGATACAACTGCATTCCGATATTAGACTAATTCGCTATTAACAAAAATAACAAGTGGTGAAAAAACCTCACTTTTGGGTTTCCGTGTTAAATAGAGGGATGATCAGACTCCATTTCCCACTGGAGTTTGAGTTCACGTAATTCAAGACATCTTCCTGGGCTTATCGTATATGTGGTCACTCCCGAGTTATCGAGACTTATGGAGAATAGAGATGGCTGGAAACACTGGTCTAGAAAGATAATCTCAGTGTCCACATGAATACCCTATCCGCTCAACAGATTATGAACTTCATCCTTGGCAGGACCAAGGCGCCGGGCCGAGGCTTCTTTGCCAGACGATTTAGTATCAGAAGATCTGAAATGAGCTTTCGAGAGTAATTGGGAGCAGTCTGCTCTCTCGAGATATTCTGCCGGAAAAGCAGTCAAATCTAGCTCGACAACGCGAATAAAGAGAGTTATTTGGCTTTACGCGACCTCCCTAGCGATAAGTCTCTAATATGATAAATGACAAACTGAATAATAATGATCGATAGACAGGCGCAAGCCTGAAGAAAGGAGACTTATATAGAGACTTATATACTGACTAGTTCATTTAGTCAGCGGACCGTAACCCAAAAGGTACTCGGAGAATATTTCTTCCAACGAGCAAACAAGATACAAACAAGATACAAACAAGACGGCCTCGTCTCGCAGGCATTAAAAGAGCACCCTTCATTCGTTCTGCCCCATCTCCCTGGAGGAGCAACAAAAGCCACCAAGTCTTCCTCGAAATGGAGAGATTGGCAAGGGGGATTTATGCTTTGCGGTGATACTTTTTGAACCATTTTTCTTTCTCTCCGGTGCATTATGCTTGTGCCTTTTGTTCTTGTTCCGGTTCTACGTAGGTCTATCTTTCTAGTCTCTTCGTCCGCTGGTAATAATAAACGTATTATTACATATGTACGAATATATATATATATATATACATGGAATGTGTCTAAAACTCCAGTGAAACAAAGTAGACAAAAAGAAAATGCTTGTTCTCTCTGTGCCTAGGAATGATAGGAAGGATGGTTAGCGGAAGCCTCACCATCGCCGCCCCTCGTCGCTGACCTCGTCTTCCTCATCACCGGGAAGGATAATCTCATGACCAGACCCTTCATGGACATACATGGCTGCGACGAAACCGAAGACCGACACGAGCGCAATGAGCCACCAGGCCAAACCAATGACGCCTATGTCGAGCCCGTGCCCGTACCAGGCGCCCGAAAAGATAGGGCCGATGGTGCGGAAGGCGGATGATACCGACTGGCCGATGCCGTGAACCGTGCCCAAGACAGACGGATGCGGTGAACAGTTGTTCAGCAGGATGATCGATGTCGGTAGCGTGAACGTCCGCGCGGTCACTTGCAGGAAGAGCACCAGGACGATAGATGACCAGACCCAGATGCCAGTTGCTTGAGCCGGCGGTGGAGATGACGAGGGGACGAGCGAGGCGTACGGAGCGAGGAAGTAAGCTAATGGAAAGAGACAGAGAAAGTACTGGTAACTTTTCACAGTGCCTAGACGGCTGTTAAGCGTCGGGTAGATGGTGAATTGCAACAACATGCCGATGACACCGAGGATAGATGTCGCAAAACCGACGCTCTGAGGTGGCATGCCCAGGCCGCCGGTGAATTTGAATGGGAGTTGTTGCGTTGGAGCAGTTGAGTCGGAGAGGTACCGAGGGGTGGAGAGGAAAAGAAGCCAGAGATTATTAAATGCTCTAACATGAATAAATTTGTGAGCAGCAACATCCCCATTTTCCACTCTTTGTTGTGAGACTCACCCCATTTGGAAATCGAAAAAGGCCTGCGCCAACAACGTGCACAGGACGTTTTTGGTCCAGATCCTCTCGAATGGTAGAACGCGGATCGGCCGCATCGGTTTGCCTCCCTTGGTCTCGAGCTCATAGCTTTCGGCCTGTTCGGATGTCGGACTGAGAAGTGGAGCATCGTCACCGTCCCGTAATGGAAGCTTGCTATAGAGGTGAGAAGATGACGGGATGACGGCCTTGAGCCCACGCGTCAAGGTATTCACGACGAAAGCCCCCAGGCCAGGCTTCCCCTTACAAGCCTCCAATGTCTAGACCAAGGAGTTAGCTCCATCCATGTTTCTGCTTTCTGTGTCGCTATCCGGGTGTCAGAACCCACCTCATCTATCCCAATGGCGACCAAGGTCGCACACAACATCAGGAGGAAAAAGTTCACTAGCATGGGCAAAGCATACGGATATCGTTCCAGCAACCGCGCTCCCTCGGCTCCGCCCAGCGGAGAATGAGGTCCAAAGATTCCGGGATAACTGTTAACGGGATCTGATAGCAGGCCCCCAAGAACTGCCAGCCGGTCAGTGTCTGTTTGAACTGCTAAGCGGCTTCCATCCGGTCTCGTGGGATTCTATCCCGAGATAGGACCGGAGTAAGGAACCGGGAGGAATTACCTGGGCCGAACAAAGCGGCGATATTGAAGCCAATTGGCAGAATGAGGAAAGCGCGCGAGTGATACTTTTTCTCCTTGACGTTCTCCGCAATCATAGTGCGGATGATGCCGACAGTGCCGTTGATGGCGCCCCCGAAGGACCGCCAAAAGACGGCTTGGGTGAACGAGGTCGCAAAGGCGACCCCCAGACACGACATCGCAGTTCCAACCAGACCGACGACCAGAACAAACTTGCGGCCGCCCCAGGGCGCATCCGCGACCCGACCCCAGGGGATGGCTGTAGCGAACTGGGCGGCGGTATAGGCGCCCTGCAGGATGCCGGTCCGGGAGGAGATATCGGCATCGGAGAGGGTGTAGTCGAAGGACTTGAGCTGGTAGTACATGTAAGCCTGCAGCGAGGCGATCTGAAGGAAATCAAAGACCCGACAGAGGCCGAGGAGAAGGAGTTGTCCCTTGCGCGGTAGGGACATCCATGTTACCTTCGCCCGCGACGGAGTCGGCATGTCCAGCCAGGGCGTCTGGGCCGGGTCCCGGGTGTGATGGTGAAGAGGAGGATTTCGTGGATGATGTTGACTGGAAGGTGATTTCCCGTTTATCACATGGCTGGATGTTGGGAGCGACTGACGCGAGGCAACATCCGTTGATGCCGTCGTTGTCGTGGTCGCGGTTGTTGGTGATATAGAACTGAATAGTTGGCTGCTCACGAAGAGATCATGGGCTGTGGTGATGGAAGGCCCGCGACCATGACCATGAAAATGATTCTTACTTGAGACCGGCATCGAGGACAACGAGACTCTTTTCTAGTCAATCATCCGGGTCAGACATTCCGGGATTAGATGAAACCCTGGAGGAAAACCGTGCTGCTGCTTCCCGGGTCAAACGGAGTTAACTCCCAGGTCAGTGATTGGATCCGGGATTAATCATCTTCCAAAGCTTATTCTTCGTCTTCTCGTCTTTTCTTTTCTTGGGATCGAGTATTATGTATTATTATGATGAGATTCGCAACGGCGGTACGGTCAATGAATTCTGTTCAGGAGTTCAGGACCCAAAGAAATCAAGCATGACGCGTCCCCGGAGATCGACTAGTCCTTCTGCGGTCATTTTATTTGCTCACCGTCTGTTTGATCTAGTCCCGATTTATTTCAGGACTGCCACTGCCGGCCTAGTCATCTCCCTACATTCGTATTATGACGATACTGGGTATCCATTCGGGTAATTTTAGTAATGGTCTAGTCTTGGTATCCATGACGGCTAGTAACTTTTATAAATTCTTGTATGTATGTAATTCAAACATAGTACTAGTACTTACCGTATGATATATGATACCTATAATACCTATGATACCTACGATACACCGTGACGGTCATAATACACCTCCCCTGTTTATATACCTTATTATAGAATATATACCATGATATATATATATATATGTATATATTAGGTGCGAAAAGCTACCAACCAGCTAGGATGCATCATCTTCTGCCAGCCCAGATTTTGTTGAAGCTAGCGATGATATCCATTTTTATTAATAAATAAACGAGCCCCTTTTAGCCCCATCCGGAGTTTCATGGGTCTTTCTGTGTTATTTTCCATGTTAGTTAGTTAGTACACGGTAATCGCAATGGAAACACAATCCTCCTACCGGGTTTGCCACTCCTGTCCGTAGTCTATACCGGACGGATCCACAAAGTCGTAGTAAACGATCAGAAATCGACCCGTTAAATCAACACTTTCAAGAACTTGTAGTAATACGATGGTATGGTAGGATTTGAGTGGTGTTTTAATTCTCAAAGCCTCCTCAATGTCCGTCATATATATACTTGCCGCAAAGACCCTTCCCCGGTTGACAATGTTTAGGTCTTTTTCCAAAGAGCAAAAGATTCGGTAGAGGTGGCTGCGACGTCTGGGGAGTGTTTGATGGAGGCCTCATTCATGGGTCCTATACCCGGCTGCCCAAAAGTGCGGTTTTTGATTATTTCTGTGGGGCAAGATCTGAGCTTTTTCAAGAAATCCCAGCCTTTCCTGGTATCATATCGTGACCACTAATTTTTGGCACGTTCTTCTGCCGGTACCCTCCAATGTCCAACTTGTTCTCGTTCTTAGTCCGTATAATCCAGTATAGGGAAATGAGGAAGCCGAATGCACTGAGTCCGTGCTTCTCAATCCGTAGGATAGGCACCCGCCATCAATGAGGGCAAAGTAGTAATTGCATAACATTTGCCATCTACCCTGATATTAAGTACAGGTGGAGCAGTGCCCATCCTTGACTGAAAATTAGTCTAGTTGCCCTGAATCTAGCTAGATCCCTGTTGGCGAATATTAACAGGGGTTACTCTTTTCCCGACTCTTCGTTTTCACTTTTTCATTGCCGATGCAGGGGGTCTTTCCCTTTCCTTGGGAGGGGGTGCCGGAAGAAAACGGCAATTCATGGCAACGTGGTTCAGCTTCCTGCATCGTATATTGACTCGCCTTCCTCCCTCCCGGGTTCTCTCACCCAACGAGCTCGATCCCGAGCTCGACCGACTGCAGTGGTGGTAGGATCCCAATCTATACCATCACCTTGCGATGAGGTGGAGGTGGCTCGCAGAAAGCTCTCTCCACCGGTAGCTCTATAGGCCACGTATCCTCCTCGTGTATAGCCCGTATTCCCCTTAAAGTGCTGTCGATCCTCCAACCGGTCTGCGATTCTCCTCACTTAACGACATTAGCTTTCATAATCTTCGACCTCTTCTTCGACGGTAACAAGTCTGTTTTTAAACATTTAATCAAGAGCGGAGTGCACATATCCCTTCCTCGCCCACTGGTGGCCTCCGCTTCCAGAAGAAGTTGATTCCATGCAAGGCATTAGGCTTGACTATTGCTTTCTGCACGATCACTTGGTCCCAGGAAGCGGCGTTCGTATACTTCCAAACCTGTTCTATGGTGAACTCTATTGAGTAAATTCCTGGTAAGTCATAGCCTCCGAGCGGCAGCCTTCCTTAAACAGCCGAATTTAGACCACATGTACAGTTATACGTCTCTAATGGCGGCCAGTTGCATCCACTGTTAATTTCGCTGCCAAATTCGCCCTGCACTGCATCTTCTCTATCAAACCGCTCGGGGTTAGATTAGACAGGTCAAGGTTCCAACAACATTGGTACTAGTCGTCGCAGGGGCCTCGGTGATGGGATTGGAATCATTGGCAGAGGAGTGGTGGTGGCAGGGATTGATATCATCAGGGTTGCTGACACTGGCCATCAACTGACGTAACTTTGCTGTTAGTGCTTCAATTCGTCATGCTGTATTAGCACGATCACAATACATGTATATATCCACGTTGTTGAGTCTGCATGAAATCATCGAAAGCCCGCATCCATGCGGGAGGCCGTTCCACGATTCACTGTTTGTTTGTTTCCTCAATATATGCTCCGAGAATTTGTTGTCTACCTCAAATGCACACTCTAAACTTTTGCGATCTTTTGGTTCCATGATGTACTCTAGATCTCCGCTGAGAATCCCACAAATCTCATAGGTCTGTTAGAGCACTAGTGTTGAAGATCGTGGAAACTAAGGCTAAAAGTAATGCTAGCACAGCTTTTAGTCTAGTTGTTTGATCCCGCGGACCATAATAAATGCCAATCCACTTATACCTGATAAATCCACATAATATAGTGTAATTGCTAGTGCTAGATGCTGTGAAGGAAGGAGGAAATGCTATATGGGGTAATGTTTTGGATATATACATGTACACATGATAAAGGAAAAGAAAAGGCGGACGTCATTCACACCTCCCCAATTTTTCTTTCAATTGGGGCAATTGAGCTCTTCTGAAGTGCCTTGATAGTAATTGCTATGTGTATCTTGTATCCGAGCAGCAGAACCCTGACATTTTATATGGGATTTTGCAAAAATACTAAACATGAGGAGAAAAGCTCAACAGCGCGGAGTGGTTAAATGAAAATATGCTGGCGCAATGATTGATTCACCGAAAACCCTACGCAAATAGGAGACCCCCCCCCTTCGCGACGTTCTCTCTATCAGAGTGCTTCCATCACCCTTAAATCTGAGGATAGATCTATTTACAAGGAATGTGTTAATACACTCTGCTTGATTTATCAACCGCCGGTCGCTCTGGCCGTAATTGCCGTAATCGATCGAAGAGAAAATCGGGGACGTGTGAATAACGTTAGCGAAAGGAAAAGGGGAAATCGAGTCACCATAAACGGTGCGTGCGCCGCCGGGAGCTATGTGAAATCATGTGTACAGTCATAGGCCAGCTGTTGACCCATAAGCTGGCGGTTAGCCAATGAGTATGATAGCCTTAGAGCGGTAGATTGTGAGAGACGGAAGTGCCAAGATCTCCTAAAATTCGTCTGATTTCATTGGTCTGTCGGCTGTCGTACTACTACATATGTAGGGATGATAGTATGGAATAATAACGATAGTGCGGGGTCTCGGCTCAACGAAACCAAACTACTAAATACTGAAACGTAAATCATATATAGGCCAAAAAAACTTTTACCATTTCTTTGATTACATACACTAGCAAGTAGTACTATCATAGTATCCCATTAACATGATGATCGAATAATGCATTCGTGCAATTAATTTTTTTCGTTCTCTTGTGACCCTAGTTGAGGATCGAGATCATGTTTATAAGCATTGCTAGCCAATGCCGCCTCTAGCTTCATGGTTCTCCGTTATTGAACAATCATCTTTACAGCCAATCGGACACAAAGACACCACATTCTTCACTTCTTCTCAGCTGTACCATGATGCCCCTGGTTGGGCCTTCATCAGTGGTTATTGATAAATCCCATTCCGGTCGGTCTTTCTCCCGAATCATCGCGTGCCGAGGGAACTGGTTCTATAGGCCGTCTCAACCTCGTGTCAGTCATCCCTTCCGTGCTGACCTCGCGAGCATACTAATCGTTAACCGTGAACGGAAAGTTGATTCTATCCCTGCTCGGGCCGATATATGAGCCCTTCGTGCACACTTCTAGCGGGATACCCGACCGGCTTAATCGACCGTGCCGGAGTGAGTCAACACCTGCTTCAGCCGGACAAGAAGTTGCAAATTATAGTCTTCGGGTACTGTGAAAGCATGGGGATAGTGGGTGCGATGCTGTTCCACCCCCGAGATACGGCGTCGACGATTCAGTCCGTTCCATCGACCTTCTCGAGTTGGGATAACTGTATGCAAAAGCCTTATTGCAAGTAGGTCCAACTCAATCTGCTGGTGCACCTGATTTTGGTTTTAGTGACTGATCCCGTCTAGATGGCCCGCGATTATCGGTATCATAATTGCCTCCATGATTGTCCTCGGTATCCTCTGGTGCATTATTAGTTGCGCGTGTTGCGGCGTTCAGTGCTGCCGAGCATGCTGTTGTTGTTGCCCCTCAGGTGGAGACAGAAGGCCAAGGCCAAAAAATGAAGATTACTCGTATAATCCGCCTCCACTTCCGCCAAACGTGAACCACAACTACCAGCCGTCTTCTGCACCACCGACCTATGAGGGGCCCCAAACAGCCCAGTTTAACGTTCCAAGTGACCCGCGAGCGGAGATCGACGACGACGACGTATTACCCGAGATGCCAACCTGGGCGAATGCGCCAACGAGAAGAGTCGAGGCTACGAGTTCCGCTGGAGAGGCAGTTGAAATGAATCACTTGGACTCTCCAGATCAAACTGTAGGGATAGTAACAGATGAAGGTCGGCAGGCCAGAGGCGACTATCGCGAGACAACGTCATCTTTCGAAGGCTCTCGACCTAGCTATCGCCATGAGCACCTGCAGGCTGAGCCGCCGCAATTCTATTTCTCCCAACAATCTGCCCGCCCTGAGATCCCTTACAGCCCTGTCTCTCCGATGGAGCCGCCCTCTCCATTACTTCGAGGGATTGAATACAGAAATCACGCTGCTGGCCGGGCTGTGGGCTTTCATACACCCCAACGGTATGATGGCCTTCCATCGCCCGTAATATCACCCATAGTTTCACCTATAATATCACCCACAGATCGCCCGAGCTTCAGAGCTGTTGGACAACAAGCGCAACTGCCGTACAATACCTATTCTTCAAACATTCACTCCACAAATCCCCCGCCAAGTTCGCTAGTAATTGGGCGAAAACCCACGCCAGGGTCGTGGAGGAGTGTCTGATTTTGATCCCTTCTTGGAGCCCCGTTCTGGACTCGTAGCTGTCGCTTCTTCGTATGGTATAGCGACCATGCTAAGTATATACGGTTGTTTTTCAGGCGAATTAGACCGATTCCTCATGATATCCCGTCTCATAAGGGTGAATACCCCTTCGGATATCCTGATGAGTGTTCTATGTTCTTCAATGGCTCTTCGCCACTTAATTGAGTATGAGTGTTAGTTATCTCCAATTTTGAAACCGATTAGCACAATGGGAAATGCCGAACTCTCGACATCAGTGCTTTCCTCTGAGGTTTTGGTCATTCTCCATGATGGGTGATTTCCACTGTACTAGTATATATCGAGAAGCCTTTTTTTTTAACTGAGCAAGGAACTAATATGGCAGCGAGAGCATTCGCTGATCCCACTTATGTCAGTCAACCCAGGCTAGACCAACACGCCAACCGGTATGTAGTTGGTCCTGTCCCCATCCAAGCACCTTTAATTCGGTGATCATTTCTTAGTTAGGAGTTCGCGATTCTTGACGAGCTGAAGTTTAGGAATATATCGACTTTTAGAGTTAGTAAATTTAATCGGTTAGCAACCTCGCACAATTTATGTGTGGTACATCTAATAACTCCAAATCTGTTCGTAATCTCTACCATAGTATGATACATGTACGAAGAATGACGTACATAAAAAGCTTTGAAATGCATCCTCGCGGTGACCGCCACTCTTAAGTTACAAGTCTTGACATCAGTTTAAGCAGAGGAAGGCTCTAGGAACTATGTATGTATGATATAAGGCAGATCTTAGTCGACTTATCGATTATATTCGAGTCTAGAATTCTAACTAGCAACTCTGTTTAGAGTTTATCCAAGTCTCCTTCTGTGGGGGATCTTCTTCCCCACACACTTTGCCGAACGTCCTGCGGGGTAACAGCAGTTCACCTCGGTCTCAACATACTCTACTAAACTAACACTTAACTCCGAAAAAATCCCGAAGTAAAAAAGTCAAGTTTCTGAACGTTTGAAGAGCGGATAAAGCCATTCCCGAACTATTCTGGTCTCAAATGGCACAATCGAGAATTGGAATTCCGATCATTCATAGGGGTTGCCAACATTAAGCACTCTAGGCAGATCTTTAAAATATTATTGAACGGAACGGTGGAAGAAATAAAGGTGAAGCCACCGCCAACTAGACTATATTGGGGTTAGTGTATTGATCTAGTGGGCTAAGGCGCGCTATCTCGTCTGGTCTGCCTTTTCCCTGGTTCACGTCCTATAGCTGCCTGCCATAGACTCACCAGCGAGTGTAGGTGTATGTGTGACGCAAGGGTAGTACTATCATAGTAATATATAATGAGCAGGTAGTTGCTACTGAACTTCTCTCTTTCAATAATAATCAACTTGCTCTTGCCCAACAGTCTTCCAACATGCATGACCACATGATTGAAAACCTTTTGCTCCTTCAACAACCCGATCGCTGGACATCAAAGCAGCTCGAAATAGCTAAGCTGAAAGTAACTGAGAACGTTCCTGCCGCTGGAATCGTTGGCGATTATACACCCGAAGATGAAGATCCTGGTAAGTCCTTAGTGATAATCTAATCTTTTTTGGAGACATGTTCTGAACCTTAATATTTGTGGTCAGAACTTGAAAAGCTCGTGGGACTATTCAGTAAATCATATCGATCACCACTCGATTATGCTGTTTTCTCAAGTGCTATGATCATGTCCGGCGGGGATCCATTAACCCGGTTCCTCAACAGCCTCCACGATATCCTGGGGGTAGATCCGACGGAACACCACCCAGTTTTCAGGCGGTTTCTCCGAGGCCTCGTGACGGACATTATGCTTGCAACTGATGCAGGGAGAGAACTGTAAGTTTGGTACCTAACCATCTTCAGATAGAGGCGAGATAAGCTAATAACATCGGGAAGGTACTACGTACACGGGCCAACACTTAAATTCGATGTCCCCCAGCTATCTCGACCCAAAATTAAAAACCAGAATTTTATTGTACGGCGTAATGCAGAGCGCAACTCTATCAGCATTCCGCTTGCAATTCTGTCGGTGAGTATTCAATATAACCTATATGTTCTTGTATCAGTCGTGATATTTGTCTTACTTTACTCTAGGTCATAAAGGGTCGAGATGATGCCACCAGTGAAATGGCTCGATATGAGGTTCCTCAAGGCCTGCTACAGACTGTCATCGCCTATTCCCAAAATCCCAACCTCAAACAGTACACCGGATTTACCGTCACGCTAGATCGAACCGTTGTTCGTGTCGGTAAATTGGTTGCGTCTCAAGCGTATTTGAGGCGCTTTTGGGAAGGCCAACCCCTTTGTGAAGGGGTGCAATTCTACCGCTCGAGACCATTCAATCTTCTCGATCGGGACGGCCGTAAGGAGCTTTTTCGACTCCTTATAGGCGTCTTTCGATTCCTCGTTAATAGCGAGGAATCTAAAATGACCGGAGACAGTCTCATAATTTAACCATGCAGCGTAGGTAGTTCGCTACCAACCGCTAATGGTTTCGTCTCCCGGGGTGGAAAACAATGCCACCAATGTGTTCTGAATTTCTTTTGTATTTTTGCTCCACATGTATACTAGTACCTCCTATGATATCACGCGATTCCTTTATATGACATTTCAACTATATGACAACTAGTCCCATCACGTGCCGAGTTACATATAAGGGAAAATAATGGCAGTCTCATATTGAACTTCAGGCATAAATAAAAATCAAGGCTTGAACTACTGAAAGCACAAAACCGATCACAGCTCTTACCTCTCATTATTATTTTCATTCCATGATGTCAGATGTCTTAGATTTCTTTGTTTCTAATAATTATTTGTCTCATATGACATCATTACCAATAATTATTGTCTCAAGTTATGCTCAGTTTATGCTCTTATGAAAGTTATGTATATAAGTATTTAAAGAGAGAAATATCTCTCACTAGAGTTACATTTAGAACAAAAGTTCCACATCGCATTACTTCTTTTCTCTTTTCTTTCCCCAGCTTAGTTAGTACTTTCGTGTAACAGTGTCTTAGTATAGAATAATCCATCTATTTCCTACTTGAATTCCGAGAGGAAAGCTGTCAAACAACTAGACTAAAAGCTCCGCTAGCATTGCTTTTAGTCTAGTTTCCCCGCTCTTTACTACTTACAAAAGTATACCAATGTTTATCCCAGATTGGGTAGCCTGATGAACGGGTTGTTGATATCCTGAGCTATACTCTGGTTAATTATTATTTGATGTTAATATCTAGCGCAAGACTAATAATCAGTATAGGCTAGGTCGACACGCGCCCAAATATACAAGGCTCTCCCTTTATCTCCTACTCGACATGGTAGAATACCGGGAGAAGAACTCACTGCGGAGGGAGAAGCAGAAATTGAACCGGTAGGTAAAGTGTCGATCTCCCGTCCCTTTATTCCTTCCCCCCCCCCATTCGCTAAGTCAAAACGGCGCGGATCTGCTCCCTCAAATCGTCAACCCTATGGCTAGTTTCCCCCCTGCCAGCTTGTTACGAGGCTGAGTTGAAAGGAAACCCAAAAGGGATATATTATTAACACAACGATGTACAAAGAGAGAAAAAGGAAAGGAGGGCTAGAATAGTACATCATTGCGGACGACCTGCTCCAGTGAACCCAGAAGGGAGCACCAGAGGCCCCAAACGCGATACTGACGCACCTCCGGCGGAGGGATACGGTTAATGAATGTAGTAGTAAAAAAAATTCAATGTGGCGCTTCACACCGATCAACCCGATGATGCTGACGAAATTGGATTCACCAGTAACATCGGCACATATTAGATCAGATTACCTTACTGGAAAATGTCCCCTTCTTACAGGCACAACAGAATTGACGACCGTTAGTATAGTTGCATATGACCGATCAATCAAGTGTCCCCCGGTCTCCTTGTTGAAGGCGAAGAATCTGAAATAATTCAGAAACAGTCTCATACATTGAGCGGATCAGGATTCAAGGTTGGGAGCAGAAAATCTGGGTCTTGTGACTCGGATTACAGTGCATTAATTTAGGCCAGTTTGGATAACTTTGGTGGAGATTCCGTACCTACTTCAGGGACTCGACATTTGTTGTATAAAGTTGTCGTAATGATAGTAATAATAAGATAGCAAAGTATCATATGAGTTGGGACCTCTATTTGTTTTTCTTTTATGATTTCCGTCCCGTGCTCCCGTACTTCACATCACCGAGTTTCCATCCAACACAGTTGCAGCTTTTTTTTTTTTTTTGCATTCAAATTCGTATGGCGCATCTAGATGGAAGGCCAAGTGCACACCAAACGGGGTTTGCACTCTTGGGCAGTTCTGGCTCAAAAAATCGGATGGAGCGTAGCGCGACGCTAAAACCGTATTGTACATGTACTATATAGTTGCACTCCACTCGCACTGGTTAGCTATCCTTAATATTCATACTGTTGATATTATATGTGTCATAGTTTAATTTTAATAACTCAGACCCCTTAACAGACCGCGTGTTGCGCTTATCTACATATATGCAGTACGTTTTGCCAAACAATTCGCAGAATGTTTTAATTGATTCGTATCAATCGGCGCCTTGGGCGCTCGGCAAATCGCAAAGAACCAGCCTAACTTATCTAGGCGGAACGCGAGAATACCTGGTTTTCGAATGAAGGAGAAAACCTGTGTATCTCCTCCACCAAAACAACTAATATTATTATTATAAGTTTAAATCCTTATAAAAGGGAAGTTTATTGCTTATTTTATTTATCCAATAATTTAAAGGAGGATTTAAATACATGAAATACATCGTTGTGGGGGAATAAATAGCATTTAAAAAAGGGCTAGTTTTCGGGCAATGTGACACTTCGGCCCACTAAGTATCTAGCCCAATTATGCTTAGCGTCAGACTGTTAACTTTTATCTTACACCTGCCTATGATGCTAAAACTCGCCACTATGAGTAATTATTTGCCAATACGCTCCTATCTGCTTCATATAGCTCTTGTAGTTTGCTAGAAATTGCCAAATTCTTCACATATCTGGGGATGTTGTGTAGCAGGTCATCCATAATATTTCCCAAGCATTCACAGCTTTCACGAGTGTGCCAATTGCTTGCAGTGATACTTCTAGTAGAAGCCCTCGATATGAAAGTAAATCCGCAATGAGAAATGAGATAAAAAAATCACGAAATGCCGATTTTCTGTCAATTCACGGCTCTGCACCATATAACCGGGGTATAGAGCTGTTGCAATTGGGGAAGTTAATGTTGGGGTCTTGAAGAAACATTTTAGGCGCAGTGCTGCCTTGAGCTCATTCTTCTTCCAGTTATTCTCGTCAACGTTGTAGAAGAGATTTCAACTTCCATCACCGATTATCTGACCTTCGGCAGCGATTGTATCCTGACATCTTCGAGTTGCTAAGACCGGACCAACCGATGCTTAACGTACTCGGAAACAAACTGAGCAAGTTTGTAAGAGCCCAGACCTATCACCCATAATAATGCTGGCCTCGATTTTAACCTGGAGCCCTCAGGTGCCTTCGCAATTGTTTCTGCAAATTTGTCCTACAGGGCTTTTCCTATTCCCAGTGTACAACCTTTTCGCAACATCTTTTCAATTTTTGTTAGGTTGTCGTGTCTATGTTTTTTTTTTTAGATTCAAGGAAAAGCCATCAGAACTAACGAATATTATTAACGGAAATGATAAAAACTTCAGGGGCGTATTATAGATATTGTCTTCGTTTGCTCTCGATCGACCAGAATTCAATCGAAAAATTTTGAATCGTTCACTGAAGGCGACCCGTCATTGGCGTGCTGTTTCCGTTCGATGGGCTAAAAGCCCAGAGCCCTCGTTTCAATTCTTATATAGTTATAATAATAACCTACCTATCTCGGGTGCTTAATCTGGCTGCAGGTCATTATCCGCAACTTCAGGACATGCATCTAGAATACGTGCAACACCGTGCAATACGGTAACCTACAGCTTACTAGTCCTCTTCCGCCACCATTAGTAGGTAGTTATCATACTCACATTTCACTGGTATTCAGTTTACTATATTATAAGATGTAATTTAATTCAATTCAATTTATAATGTGAAAAATGATTATAAGTTGTGAAGCGACTTTCAAGTGCCTCAAAACGGAGTGTAAAGCCGTAATAAATTATCATATCATATAATGGAACATTGGCATGCATTGATATACATCGTATGGTAACTTGGAACTTTACGAGATAACTACTGCCAGTTCTATGATACATTAGGTACCTAGCTATGGTATGGTTCGGTAACGTAACTGGAATGGCAAGTTGCCCTTGACATGATGTGGAAATTTCAATGGTACAACCATTCTACATAAGGTAGTTAGTTAGCGGCTGATGTGAGATTTGATACGATACGTAAATAACCCATTCACAAAACGGTAATATGAATACCTTCAAAAACAAAGCTTAAACGACGAAATAGTTGGGTGTATAGTAAATACTAGTTGCAACATGGGGCACCGCTAAGGTAGCGAATTTTAGTGGATTCCCCTGTACGAACTAAGATTAGAAATTCCCCACCGGGATGAGTGCAATTGGTCAACGGAGAATGATATAAAAAAAAGGACGAACGATGACGACGACTGCAGGATGAATTAAGTTATGGTCATCAGGGACTAGTCGATGACTTAACGGGACGGGACTAAACATCTATAAATTACTTGCTTGATGATATGGTGATGGTGAGTGGTCTGAGAAATCACTGGTTATCGTTGAATCTTCTAAGCTGCGACAATAGTAGTAGCTCCCGGAGACACATAAGTATACATACATACATACTGTAACATACATGCATATAGTATATAGTATCATACAATCCCGCTCTCTACCTATCAGATCATCGACCTTCGGCACTCGGCAGATATCCCATCCGCCCACCTGTTCTCATCATGACTGGGGATTGGATGGGCCTGGGGTCTGGGGTCTGGGATCAGATTCCGACGCCTGCATCATTATTTGATAGACACGATAGCAAGAGACATCTAAAACAGACGATTCAATCCTATTCTATTTTCATCTAGGCATAACGGTTAAAAAGGGAAGAAAATATTATATATCGAAAGAACATGGGTATGTGCATGATTAGAAGTATGAAATAAGAGTTAAGGGGAAATGAACTTCAGATCAAAGACCTGCTGGGCTGGCCCTGGTCTGGATGGGCCATCGGTTGTCATTCATATCTACAGAAACGTCATCATTATCATTGTAATCGCTATCTCGACCCGTCGGTTGCCCGGAGAGCGGGACGTATTTTTTGGGGGGGAATACCGCGTCTCGGGCCCAGTTCTTCCAGCGCTGCCAAGCTTTGCCACCCAGGGGGAGCATGTCAGGCCGGGGCGAGCTATGGTCCTTGACGCGTTGCAGGCGTGACCGTTGGAAGTAGGGCCGCACCAGGAAGTACCAAGCAGTCCCGCCAGTCCCGGTGATTGCGATCGCCACGAGCCATCGCCACGTGACGGACCCGGGGCCAGCATGGGAGTCTTCAGAAGCCGCCTCAGGCTCGTCCCAGGGTCCATCGTCCTCTTCCTTGGAGTCCCAGCCCGGAGCGCCAGGGGGGTTTAGGACCGGAAGAGGGATCGTGGGCTCCCCATTTTCCACCCCCGGATAGCCGAATAATTCCGCGTCCTCGCAGAATGTGTCTGCACAGTAATCCCCAAGCTCCGGGGAGGGAACGAAGGTATATTGTATTGTCGACCGAGCCAGGACCTCTCCCGTGGCATCGAGGGCCTCCGCGTAGCACCACGGATGGTAATGGCGATCGGTGAAGATCGTCTCGAAGCCCGACTTGGGCACGGTGTTCAGCTCCTTAAAGGCTTGGTCCGGTTGTAGCGATCCGTGAAATCGCCAGGCCCGCACCTTGGTCGCGCCATTCCAGCTCACATACATCGTTGTCGAAGAGTCCAAGTTGGCCGTGCGGGCGTATGACCATAAGGCGGGCACGTCAGCGGGATCGGCGTCCCACTCAAACTTCTGCGCGCGGTAGTTCATGGTCACTTTTTTGGCAACGTAAGCCCAGAACACCAATTCCCCATCCTTGGTATGTTCAGACACATAAGGCTTATCCCCCCAACCCATGAAGATGTTCCCGTTGGGAAGCATCTGGAAGTTCCCCTGGCTGGCGCTCAAAAATTTCCGGCCCGGTGGTGCGTATTCCTGGATCTGGGTGGCCGTCCTGGCGACGTGGTCGATGACGATGATCATACCTGACGAATAGTCGTGCGTTTGGTTAAAGCCGTTGTAGCCGTTATTGTACAGCGACAACACCGTATGGGTCGCATTCTCCGACACCCACCGCGCGTCATGCTGCTGCGAGAAACTGAAGTTAGTGTTGCGGAACGACGGGTTCGCCCCGTGAAGCTGCCATAGAACGGTCCCGTCCTTGCCCGAGATCTTATAGATAGCACACGTGTGTCGAGATGAGATCAGATAGTCGCCTTGCCGGTTCTTGTCGATCGAATTGATATGGAAGTAGTCCCATGGGGTCAAGGGCGTCAGCCCGTCACCCGACGTATCCGTCGAGGCCGGGGTTGTGTATGAGACGGTGGGATCAACATGGTCGAGCGACCGCCATTCGAATAGCACCTCTCTGGTTTCCACATCGACTTCCTGAAAGATGCTCTCCATGATCCAGGCCATGCCAGTTCGGATATTCCATCGGCTCATGTCGTACTGCCGCTGCTGGTAAATCGTCATAAGGGCCGTCTTGCCATCATTGATCGGCCTGAACTCGTGCATATCGCTTGACGATATTCCTCCGCCCGCTTGGACGGACCGAACGATCCGATATCGGTGATCCATAATGATCCCATGCCCTCGGCAGTAGCCTTTCTGTTGATTGCCCTGGAAAAAACAGAGGTGATCCTTTCCATTGTACTGGCAAACATGTACCCCATGCGCATTCCCGGGTCCTGAAGAACCCCACCCACTCCAAACCAGGTTCTGCCATAGGTTCGATTTCAAGTCAGTAATGATATCTTTGGATGACCTGGATTATTGGATCCAACCCATACCCCTTCATTATCGTAGATGTACGGACCCGGATTATCCGATTCATACGGACTCACAAAGATGTACCCGGGGCTAAGCTTGACCGGGGTGCTCAACTTCAATGTCAAGTTGGGGGGGCGTAAATCGGGCCTCTAATAGATCATCGGGGAGCATAGTTAGCAAGAAATCTGTGGATAGAGAGTGGTTGGGACCGCGATTCCGAGACACATACCGACCGGAAGGAAGAGATCGGTTGATCTGAATCATCCGCAGTCACTTCGGCGACGCAAATGAGTAGCAGAATCAGAAACAAGGGAATAACTCGCGCGGCGAACGGAGGAGCTGATGTCCCATCCGGGCTGTGAGTGATGACAATCATGGATGCTTTTCATATCACTCCCACCTGGAAGCTAGGTCGGTCGCAGCTGCTTGTTGTCCCGGCTTTTGTCGCTGGGCAGGAAATGATATGGTGTCACTCTTTAATCGATGTTAGGATTCCGAATTCTCCCTCCGTAAGCAGTCTCCCAACCGAGCAGGAGAAACATAGGTTTTGTTAGATCAGTACCAAGGTAGGCTCATATGAACAAGTTCTGTCCTTCGTCACCCGCTCTATTTTCCCGCCTCTGAATCTGAACTCTGCCTCTCGTGGCTGAATGCTCACTGATCACTGTGATCCCGATTTCCATCGAATGAAAGTATTATAGTTTTATATGAGATGATGATGATCGATTAGTCGTGTTCCCGGGACCATGATTCTTCTCGATTTATCATCTGTGAAGATCAAGAGAACCGACCAGCCACAATGGGAGCTTTTACCAGGGAGACGCGCAAGGCCTTCGTATCATAATGATTAGCCGAAACAAAGACCGTTGGCCATCTTCCATTGGTCCGAATAATCCATTCAAGTTCCTATACCGTATTAGCACCCTCCAGATACATCGCTGTAGCTCCTATCATGCGAGATGTAAGGAGTACCGCGACTGTATCTTGACAGTAGTGTATTATGAAATAAAAAATACAAATAAGCTTAGCCTGAAATTTATTAAATTATTAATAGGAAGGCGGTTCCGAGAGCCTACTGGGGCTGAAGTTGGTTAGAGAAACCGTGCTAAACCAGATACGCAATAGCCAGCAGTATCTTACGGATCGAACAGCACATAGATTTCTAGCGTCAAAGGGGCCCATCGAATGTTACTTTGATATCCTATAAGGAGTTTTGCTATTTGTGACCACCAGCCACACCTATCTCGGCAAAACACTAGGTGGTTAAAAGTACAGAAGCTGAGCAGTTAAAGTTAGCGTGATTGACCCGCAAGGATTGTCTGGCTCCCCCAAGCCCTTTAGCTACTGTGTTCCTTCCTTCCCATAGTGACGAAGCTTTTGCAAGTGAAGCCAAGGGGCAATCAGCCTGTATAGATGTAGAAGAACCCACCCTAAGCCTTACCTGAGTCATGTGTCCTCAAGCCATGTACCCCCAACAGACATTCGTAGAGCTGCACCGAAAATCATTTCCCCTTTTTTCCTTTTCTCTCTTTCTCTCTCTTGTGCTAGGAATTCTTAGTGATAGTTCAATCTCCTTCCGCTTCTCTCACATAATTCCTAGCACCTCCCGCTTGTTATTGATTCACCTGAGTTAGAAATACTGCCAGGGAATGCCCGAACGCGGTCGCAGCCTGGGAAAAGGAAAAGCACCCACGAGCAGAAGTCAATCCTAAGCTTCAGAGCGCTCGATACCAGGTAGTTTTGTTGTGACAGGAATGATAACCATCATGAGCCAGATGTACACACCATGCCTGATACTGAGAAGCTCAAGGAGCAGCTCCGCCTCTCCGAAGAGCGAGCACAAAGGTGCTTATGAACGAATGAATCAGAAAGCTCAGAACAGAACTTAGCTTCTATAAAAGGACCATATGGAAGCCCTACCAGCCTGTTATTCCAGTTGAGGACCCCATCATACCCTATCAGAACAAACACGGCAAACACCGTGGATATACACTTGACTGGCCCGATTCAGCTTCAAGCTATTTGGCGCCTGAGTGGCAAGGATCTACCACGAGCCCTTACCCAGATGAAAGGGACGTCTTCGATGACATAGAACTATGGGTTGACAGCCATCGTTTGATAGGCTTGTGGTAGGTTCCCTGAATAGTGTACCCATGGGTCTCCTAATGATAAGGTTATGAGGTCTCCATGGTTCACGTCAGTAAGCATCAACATATCTATGGTTCTGTTAGATCACATGTCACCACCAACCTTTGAGAAAAGCCTGTCCGGTGCCCAAAGTATGACTTATTTAGGGAAATTCTGAGTGATTTCTGATGTAAATATGTCTGCTCTTTGTCCAAAGATTGTGACCTGTTTAGAGTGATATGTGTGTTCTATTGTTTAGATGAGTTCAATGTTTGTTGTCTCAAAAAATGATATGTTCGTTCAAGTCAAAGAGGCGTTTTCATCCAGCGTTTTCCCTAGCCAACTTCTCATTTCTCATTGGCCAGAAGAGCATTTCCTCCTTTTGGTCTAGATGATTATGAGTTATTAGTCTATATATGGCCA
Source organism: Pseudotulostoma volvatum (assembly GCA_019804575.2). Lineage (NCBI taxonomy): Eukaryota > Fungi > Ascomycota > Eurotiomycetes > Eurotiales > Elaphomycetaceae > Pseudotulostoma > Pseudotulostoma volvatum. Next base: position 28,668 of record JAHQZX020001164.1, read on the forward strand.
TCTCTTTCTCTGTAGATAGCGAAAAAAAAATTCCGAGTTCCTATTCAGAAAATCCTCCATTTCTTTTCTCTTTCCTTTCCATAATAGCTATCTATCCCACCGCCACCTGGGCCCAATTTATTACCCGTCCCAAGTACTACCTTGGAATTCCCCTCGAACATGCAGAGGCGGAAAGAGAACATCGAATCGTCGCTATGAAAGCAGACGAATCTATTGATAAATACTTTCACCACATCTACGCCCTTTGGACAAAGGCCAAGACTCCAGAAAGAGAGCGAATCCGTAAGTCTGTCAACACAATGCAGCGACGCCTATCCGATAGAACTCTTGTGTCGAGAATTCGACACAGTTGAAAAGGTGCTCAATTATGTCCATCGCATTAAGGTCCAATGTTCCGAGTAAAATATTGACACCGCGTGAGAAGAAACCTTTTTACTTTTTACCGCATTAACCATAGTGCTAGTCTCAGATAACTCACGCTTAAACTTTAAATTCAGCCCACTTGGCTGGAATGGAAGTGGGTTGACCCCAGGCCGGCTTCGGAGTTGTTGTGGCTCGCTCTAGCCACAAATCCAGTGATGCGTGCTGCATCTTCAACGATTGGAAAAAACTTGAATGAGATTTCTGTCGCCAAACATGATGGAAGATTCGGGCGATGAACAGGGAAAAGCCTGATCCTTGGTCATAGTCGCAATCAGAAATTACCCAATCACAAAAGCCTATTTCTAGCATTCGGTTTGGTATTAATTGAGATTCCCTTACCGTATCTTCACTCAGAAGCTTAAGCAAAGCGACCAACCTGGTCCTTTCTGTTAAGTGTCAATAATAAGGAGACTAAATCTTTGCTAGATAGTGGAAATGAAAGTGATATGATAGATCCTACGCCCGCGTACAGAAATCCCCCATTCTCAAACTTGCTAGTCTGATTCCTTTACGCTTTTAGCAGATGGCACTGTATACCATACTATTTATTACTGAAGAATAACTAGGGCCATTAGGGCACAATGAAAAAATTAAAAATTTTGTGCCACAGCCAGAGGAGCGGTAACCAAGCCTAGGTAGATATATTCAATAGGAGAAGACACATTATTGTTTCGCCAAGAGATGGATGTGGCTGGTGGTACATGCCATATAGTCACAAATAGCAAAGCCGCGTTATTACTAGTAATAATTACTTATCATACATCCATAATTACTACTAGTTATTGTATTCTAGTAGAAATAGTACTCTGATACATCAGAAATTCCGCGCCCAAATGGAATGGTTGACAGTCTGTAATAACCACTTGGAAACAGGATCACTCGGGCGATAATGATCTCCCACTTTACTAGTCTGCACAGTCAGATAGATACCAGCCCCAGAGCTCTAGATGTTCTGAACCTTTGGATCAACGGACAAAAGTTTGGAATTACGCTGACTCAGATGCAATAAATAGTAGTTAAACTACCAGTGCTTCAACGACCTAATCATATGTATTAAAGCTTCTTTTTTATCTTCGTTGAAACCATCTTTTTTTTCCCCAAGGAACAGATCATAAGTTGTGAGTCATGAGCGAAATTGAGAAAATAATTGTTAGCGCGATGCATGTACATACGTACTAGTACTCCTTCAAGGAGGTGCTTGCGTGTATACCAAGCCCCGTTGTTATTAGTAACATTATTCTTCAAGATGCGCTTTGATCTTCTTTTAGATATGATATTTAATCTTCTCAATTATTATTATTTCAACAATACACTAACGGGATATTTTGCGAAGTAAAGTTCACAAATAACCAAGACCTTCTTTCGCGATCTAATAATTCGAATAACTAGCCGATGAAGCCGTTTAGTAAATGCATCATACATGCCTCGGGATGCATAGGATACGATGTAATTTGTCCCTAATTTTCTGTAGGGCATAGGACAGCCAGAGTGACCACGTATCCTAATAATGGAAACAGAATGTGTAGTGCTTGATATTATTACATGTCTTCCAGGTAAGTCTGCATCCGCGCATGACGAACACGTTTCTCCAGCCCATTTTCCGGATGCAGATGAGCTGCGTCGGCCTTCAACAAAGTCAAGTATGTACTGTACATATGAAAGAGACGATTTGCGAGCCAAACCAGTTTGGTAATGGCGAAAGCTAGGTCCGCACCAGGAAACCGTAATATTGCAAGAATTCTCACTACACAGAATATGTATGGTATCTATCTATATAGAACCCTGCTAGTTACCATCCATATCATAGTAAGAGTAGCTACACGTATTCCTTTGAGCCTCAAAGCTCTATCTAACCACTTCGAGATTTCGTCCTTACTTACGGTCAAAGCCAATTGTCATCTCGGCAGGAGTATAATAAGCTATTAGCTTCGAAGAACCCGTGGACCGAGCAAATCAACGCATTTCCAGAGAGTCGATCTCCAGCACCTTGCATACATATATGGAATGTAGGGTGGTCAAGGTTGGTAATATGTACATGTCAGTCATAATAGGAAGAGCTACAAAAACGGGATCGCAACTGTATTGTTTCGTAACTAGCGGCGAGATGGGGCAGAAACAAGTTACGGGTATTCTCGGAAAAACGGTCATCATACTATGCATAGCAATACAACACTCGATCGAATACTTGCTATGATCTCTGATCAAAGCGACTGTTCAGATGCATGTGCTGTAAGTCGCTACGATCCGATTCGAAAGCTGGATCTCACTAATCGTCAACACTGCAGGGGTCCGTGCACAACTAGGCGCAGCTGACACTCCAGCTGACACTCCAGCTGACACAGCTGACAAGCAGAACACGTAACATTACGTACCTAAAGCGTATCATAAATACAAACTTGAGCGCCCGTAACATGTTATGTACATGTAATGTACATTATTTATGTACTCTGCCAAGGAAAGGAAACCCAATATACCGTTATTAATATATGATATAATCTCTCAGACTGTGTCCAGCGAGATTAATTCAGGGTTTCAATTTCCGATTCTTTGAGAAAGTTGTTTTCACCATGGCCGCAGCGGTCCTTATTCTCTAAGAGTGGTGATGTTGAGGATCAATTGAGGAAATCTAGGACTCGACATGCTGGGCATTTTTTCTTGTCTCTTTTGGAAGAAGCCAAGAACTGAGAAATTCATCTTATGTAGCGTGTCCCCCTCGGCTTGCATGTTCATGATGAGCCTACTTACCAAAATAAGAATCTATTAGATTAAGATTTCTGGAAGCGCTCTCCTCAAGAGAGAAAAGCCTCCGCCAGATCCGGGAAGATATATCATAAAATTGAGACATGATACATGATGCATTATAATTTATGTTGCCAGAATGCTTATTAGCCCACATTTCCGTAGGAAACCCACCGATATTTCGGCAAGATTTTCAATATCGTGCAACTTTAATAATTGATCGATTGTGGGTTCAAGCCAAGAAATTAGGGATAGGCAATTCTTAGTAGTAGTATTGACATTTCCCCTCCGCATACGGCATGTATCCAAGCGTATGTATACTATAAGAATATATAGACTTTGATTTTCTTTAGCCGAATTCAGCTTAGGAAATTACACGGTTACGTGTATTGAGCTGACGGAGGTCTGAACACCGAGGCAAATTTTTCGCTTGGTAACCGGTATTTGGTATCAAAAAATACAATGTAACAGTAATAATTGTCACGATATGTAACGATTTTAGGAAGGAACCCTCCTGAATTCTTCACAAATACAACAAGTTCACCATAATAACAAGATGGATAAGTATAGTCAAAAGCTAGAGGGTACGTTCTATTGTCGTCAGTTACAATAATGGTATAGTAAACCCTGCCTATAACGAATCAAATGGTTAGGCCTCTTAATTTGTTATAGAGTACAATCATTAGAATTTGACACGGTGTTCATAACGCGGACGTGCTATTGTGGAATTTACCATGGCAGGCAGAATATACACCGCCTATTACCCCCTTTGCTATAATATATAAAATTGTTTAGTTCCCAGAAGGGATCATGCCTTCCTTTCAATGTATGGTTTATAGCCTATTTTGAAAGCAGTTATTTACATTTCTATAGTCTCTAACACTAGTTTACAGGTGGTGGTTTGGTGTTGCGCCACCATATAAGCTTGGGGTGAGCAGAACGCCACCGAAAGATACCTACTGCATGCACCCCAAGGCTGCGAGACGTCCGTCATTGCATCTCACTAAATACTTAGGTCTAAGGTACCTATCATATTTAAATTTACGGACGCATGAGCGCCTTAGCATATGCAAGCCGTGAGAGGGTCTACATACATAGCAGGTATTGGTACCTGCATAAAAGCGTCACAAGGTATAACCCCCCTTAAAAATTTTTCAGCATCACGTGAAGTGGCTAAACATGAGCGATGAAGTTAGAATTGACCAAAGTGCCATCTGAATTTGACAAGGTTTCATACTTGCTCTCTCTATACATATTATCGTTTACGATTAACTTATATGCTATGTAGTTATGACAGTATCCTTTATGAGCCCTATGTATGATATACTGGGATTGCCCTACCTCATAACGCGCCTTCTCAGATCTACTCTAAATTGGTAAAGTTCCCTACGTGTTGATCGTTGATTTCTTTTTGCGGGGTTTTGTGGAACATTTATACGACTTTCGCCGATTCATTCAATCGTAAAGAAAGTGGGTTGCAACATCCACAAATCAAATAACCTTCCATCTTTAAGGCTGCAGGAGCCTGGCGATCTAGTAGTAAGCTAAACTTTTTAGTCCTGAGAATCAAGCGAAACCCTGGAAGCTCCCTTTGATCTACAGGAGAGATGATTTTTATCCAGAGAAGATCTTCCGAATACATCACTCTATTACACTACTAGTGAAAATTTAGGAGCCACACGGCCAGCTTTTTCACAAGCGTGCTGGCTATGTAGTCTCTCCTATAATAATGCTCTCATGTCGCAGCTTTTATACACATCGTCTTCTCCGTGCTCAATAACTGACGTATTAATCCTCAGTATCCAGGCCCTCAGCCGGGTTTGCTGTGCACTCTGACAAACTGCATTGGAAGAGAAACATCACCACAAAAACTCATAACTCATAAAGAGCGAGTGAGCAGCATGAAATGCTGCGCACTATCTCCTAATCTTTGCCCGTAATGCACTGGTCAGCCCCTTTGAGAATACTCCTTTAGGGTCGTGACACAGATGCTAGTCGACGATTTTCGATGTATTGGTCCCGCAAAGTTACCAGTAGTAGCTGGATATGTGGAATAGCTAGAGATCAAGAGCACAATGTTAATATCATGGTAGATCGAATGAAATGCTTCATTGGGCTCTTCTAAATGGCAGAGGCGGTCAGAAGACTCGATGCAAATGAGTAATAGACGTGATTTCTCCTTCTCTAACTAGTATTATTATCTCTATTATGATAAAGGGGCACATTACTTGGCATATAATAGAGTTGGGTAACTTTACCTATTTAGGAGTAGATCTGGGAGTCCACGCGATAAAGGGGCACCAGCGTATTTTAAACGAACGGGGGCAACCCAGTAGAACCCTAACTTTAAAAATCCGGTACGATTTTGTTATTTAGTAAACATTATTAGGTGTAGCTATATGGATACCGTACTGCTAGGAATAACAATATAATTCTACACCGTATCATACAGAATTTTGAAATTAGGAAACATGAAAGGCCGTAGTGCATCCTAGCACTACTTGGGGCGCCTGTATCAATCCCTATAAATCATGATCAAAGAATGCACCAGTCTCACAACGCCACCAGGGATCATCACCCTGCCAAGGTTTCTCTCCTTAAACAAATCCCCTTTCCAGAAAGAAACTAAAGAAAAAAATTCTACAAGGAGTAATGCAAGCATCAAGAAAGGAAAATGAATAATGTAGGGGGGGACGGGTGTCATAATTGAGCCTGTCTTTCAATGGAAGCGCTTGATCACAAAAGCCACGACTGCTCCCGTCGCCAGGAACGCGCTCCCAACTGTGAAAGCCTGTAGCGCAATGTTCATCATCTGTCGTCGGTTGCGCGTTCGACACCGGTTGTAAAAGTTGACCACGTCATTCCCCTGAGGGAAAGGAGAGTCCGGCACTTCCTCCCCTAGAAACTCGCAGAGAGGACCCCACCCGTCGCTGATCCGGTACTCGAGCAGCCGCTCTGGCGGAACAAGGCTGCGAACCTCCGCGATATGGTCATGATAGACTTGCTTCCCCTTGTTTGGGAAATCGCCGCGGAAGAATGTCTCGAAGAACTTGTTCAACATCGGAAAGTACATGCCCGCCGCCCAGCTGAAATGCGACACAAGTCGGTGCTCCGGATCAGTCACCCGCCAGTAAACAGTCTTCATCGCCGATCTGGACCGAATGTTAGCACGCTCCGGGGGTGACTGGTCGACGAGGTGCAATGGTGCCATACGCATGCCACGAGTCCACGTCTCTGGTAGTTAGAATCACCTTAGCGTTCGGATATGCTTCAATTAACTCCTTTGCGAAGGCGCACGCAGGCCAGTCACATATTGCCTAATACATCGATCAGTAAGGACTCTCCGTTTGACAAGTACCGTGATCTAGATGTACCTGACAGTCACCAAGGAGCTGGTCCCATTCTTTTCTTCCAAATTGACCGATTCCGTCGTATTTAGCCAGAAAAGCGTCATGCCACATGAGACAATCGGGTGGGTTCTCAACGCTTGCGGACATCATATGGTAGGTGTTAACATATCCAAGTCTCTGCAAAGCCCGGCGTAGGGCTGGCATCAGAGTCAACCACTGAATTCGCTTCGACGACCCGATACAACGTACAAGCTGTGCCAGTCCTTCCAACTCCTAAACCAAGTATCTTCATAGGCACTGTCCGGTGACACTTCCGTCGGTCAATGCAGGTATCATCGGTGAAAATATCTGTCCATGGCTGAGGTGCAAGGTTATCCGCATAAATCAAGGACATCCTGAACGCCTGACAGGATTATTGAGACAGCGGAAACGGACCGAAGGGTGTGAGGAGAAAGATATGGACGTTTTGGGATAAAAAATACAGACAATTGAGAGTGGAGTTTACTTAACAAGGACAAGGACGAAAAAAGTCAGTAGACTGCAATGTCAAAACAAGTGCCGCGGGTATTTAGGCGGGCCGGTGAAAGAAGCTATCAATATAATAAATATATGATAGATTGTCATGCGAGCAGACTGGCAAAAGACCCATGTCTCATAGTAGTAGTATGTAAGCGTAATCGTAATACACATCGTCAGTAAATCCATTTTAATCACAGTCTGCAGGGGGGGGGTTGCGTCGCTCCTGGGAGGTACAATGTACAATAATGGGTGCAAAAAAGCCGCTACGACGCCGACTGCCATACTAGTAGGGCTAGCTGACGTATTCGTATGCCGTGATCATCAGGAGGACCCGCGAGCCCGGAGGGGCCACTCGCTTGAGCGGCCTTGCAAGGCTTACCATTCCATCAATCAAATCAATAAATGGAGTCATGTACTGTCATGTACGTAGTATACAGAGTCTGGAGGAGGCGGCTCTCTAGAGGATAGATGTGGAGTGATCCGTAGTTAGTTCTCACTTACCGATTATGGGAGGGAAAGCCTTCTGCATCATCAAGATGTTTGTTTGGTATGAAAACCAGTAGTGTCATACACATCATCCCCATATTCATGGAAAGTCGCTATTGATACGCCCCTGTCCCATCAAGTTGCACCGGACAGCTGGAACATTAAATCCGAGATAGGTATCTGGCTCCATATGATAGTTAAAGATCTATGTAGATCCACATCCATATCATATCATAGGTTTGGTTTGTTTGGATCATGTATGAGAAGAACAAAAAGAAAAATGGAGGCCCGAAATATCGTCTGGTATAACCAACCAATAATAGTGACTACATGAAATAGCGATAATATATACCTTTATGATAACATGAGAAGAAGAGTACTGAATGGATGTATCCATCATCGTTGCCCCATCCCATCGAGGGACGCGTACGCTTCTTAGCGTTCGCCCAGACTAGAGGAGTTAGTAAGATTATAGTGGAGGTTAGCGTGCCTTAGCCCGTTCGGAGCAACGGACACGGTTGGCGCGGATATAATCATCTTAACCATGGGGAAACCAGGAACCACTAAAGCCGTGTCGGATCGGGTATAGTTCACCATGGCCTTCTGGTTATTCTTATCAACTTTGATTATCTAAAAAGGCCCTGGTAAACAGGAGTCCCATAGCGCTTAATTTGGTGCACGGGCCGGGCGATAGGAAAGGAAGGTATTTATATCCTTCAATCCGACGTTTCACCCCACAATACTAACTAACTATAGTACATGAAAATAAAAAAGAAAACAAAACCCGCTTTAAAGATTCTTCAGCAATACAATAGGATTTGATTCTCGTCTGTTCGAGCTAGTCTCTCCACATGTATTCCGTTTATATAGATGTACATGCACTCTTTCCTCCAGTGAGATCAGGGCAAACAATTGCCACAGAAAAAGGATTAGCTTTCTCCATAACACATATTTGTGATGACATAGACCTCAGTTACATGAGTTACCAGTAGTAGCACTTATCAAGAACTACATAGTATTCACCCAATCAATATATTACTATCTACGTAGGGGTTTACTGTTAGCGGGACCCTTCTACGGAAGTCATCATAGTAGTAGTACCGGACAGAGTGCTTCATTGTAAGCGCACCTCCGATTAGTTTTAATAAACTCGCAACGGTGGGGAGACATCAACTACAACAGCATCCATCTCAGTATCGATATCGGGAATCCGCACCGATTCCAGAAGCACATCAGGAGACAGCTCTTCTAAATCTACTCACGCATCTTCATTCTTAGGGTTTCAAGCCCTTGGGTTCGATTACATTTCTAGCCCTTTGAACTCCTTGTTCCATACAAGGTTGGGACGATGTTCGAATGTTTCACTTGGACTGTCTTGCGGTCGATAAGAGTCTCGGGCGTACCTTGTCGGAAACAGTTGTTGATTATGACAAAGAACACATCGTGTTTCCAAGCTCGCCAAACCCAGCGGGTGGTAAAAACCCGTAATTGTCCCTAGAGCAAAAGCCGGCTCCGATGCCGGCGACATAGGCATTTTCACCGTGAAGTCATTGATTGCTCTCACTTTTTCCAGCTTTTTATTAGGTATTTTCGATGTGTTTTCTGCGGCTCTGTGCAGTCTTTGGCAATATTCGTTAACACAATATGGGCTGGAGTTTGGAGGTTTTACAGCTTTACAGTTTTACAGCGGATTGCAATACTATGCTATAAGTTTTGTTTTGGAGTGATCGTTGCCAACTTGCCACAGACAGATAGCATTTAGCGGATCCAAGCTCTCTCTCCAACTATCATGGTTCATACTTGATTTACCAGGACAAGATGGTGGATAGCATCAATAATTGACTTGGTTAAATCTTAGGCTTAACGGCGTTAAATAATCCATTACTAGTCGTAGGGACCTCGCTTGAGACAGCAAGTATTCCTGCGCCAATTTCTCTTTGGAATCACGTTCAAGGTGACCACCACCCTCATAACCAGAGTTCGTAACGTCTGTATGAACTCTGAAAAGCAGTGGCACACTGACGAATGAATTGGCTGATCATTCCAGTTAAAAAAACCATGTAACTCGCCAATTCTACGTACCACGTCGGGGATGGAAACCATAGAAGGTTCAACAAAGTGGTGAGTGCCGAAAAGTTATGGGGGGCATTAGCGACTCATATGTGTATATGGAACTCTACATACCACTTGTAGTTACCATGATGGGCAAATCGGTTCAAGGCGCCCAGGAGGCAGTGCTAGAAATTGATCCTCAAATTTCATTTGTTGAGCCTTGGTCATCTCCTCAAGTGCACCCTCGGCCTGGCTCCCTTCTTTATGCTCTAGCGAATCCTAGCGCACGATCATTTTCAACATGGTCTTTGCAGAGATTCTCGACGGACATGAGGGCTAGACATCTAGAATGCATTGTGCTATGTCGTATAACCAGCTGTTGTGAATACTAGTTGGTTTGGAACGGTGAAAGCTGTTGGGAGAATCCAATAGTAGTAATAAAATACTGGAGTTCTGATCCTACAAATGATGGGAGCTTCTAGACTACTGAAAATACGGGAACCGGGTTGAAGGACACAAATAGAGCCTTCATGCCCGCAATGATATGATAGTCTCTTTTCTAGACAGAATCAAATAACAAGAATAAATAACAAGAGCAAGCTACTAGCTTATTACGTGTACACCGTATTCTACTAACAGGCTAGGCCAAGCCATATGCGTTTATTGTGGCACGTCTAGTAAGTTAGATATATGCTTTTAGAGTAATCATTTTCAATCTTATTGTTGATTTCATCCATGGGAACCATTACGCCTCCAGGAAATGTGATAAGCAACTTCGGGTAACTAGTAATGTATGTCCATATGTATGTATGTATGTATGTATGTACATGTACGTATGATATGATTCTAAATTATTACAATTGCAATCTTTACATCCACAGCCCGGAAATCAGCTTCCCGCCCGAACCTCTGGCATCATTTCTCATCCTATGAGATAGATTGCTGACCGCCATCCGAAAATACCTACAGGCTATAGGTAACACTTTGGTAGTGGAGTACATGTATCCCGTGGGACTATCAATCCAAGTTGCAGCTTTACCTCGAACTTTGATGGTATTCTACCTATGGTACATAGTACCTACTATGGTAATATAAGTACGTATGCAGGTAGACGACGTTGATAGTTTAATAATTTGCTACACCCCGTAGGCTACATACACATGATGATATTTACTTCAGCCATTAAAGTGGCTAATGATGCTTGGCCACCCCGACGAGAGAAAAGCCCCCTGAGAAGGATGCTCGTTATCTCGGCTCAACCTTAAGTTGTCTATGTACCCGTCTGCAGCAATTTGCTGATAACTACTAGTATCTCGTGTTGACCTTTAGCTACATTGTGGGAACATACCAAGTACAAGTACTCCATCGCATTCATGCTGCTTTTAAGTTAATAATTGAACAATAAATCCATTGGTGTGGTCCTGTCAGTTACGCTAGTGTAATGCCAAAAATACCCGTAATACAGCGTCTGGTCTTCACTATTCTCTTCAACATTCAACAACATATAATCACAGAAGAATCAAGGACATGAAAGATAGCAGTAACATGACTATAGATAACAGTAATCTAATCGTGGTTTGCAGATGGCATATCGAATATTTAAATATGGTCATAAAAAATGGTTGAATAATAACCGGATATTTTATCCGGATAACCATATCCGGCCCACTTGCTTTACTATATGGGATAGGATCTTGCCAGTCGCCAAAAAAAAATAATTGTGACTAAGGAATTCACTTGGCGGAGAGAGGAGATAGATAATCACTATGAACAACGGCTGGCAGAGTTGGGAGTCGAGTTTAAGTCGAATTAGAAAAAGAACGAGACTTGGGAGATTTTGTACTCTGAAGGAACGGGGTCGTTGGAAGTCATCAAACTAATCTACCTGACTACAAAAGAGAAATCTAAGCTACATAGTCACGGAGTGTAGTACTGAGTGGCTTGTATGACAATAGGCACGCGCACAGGTTAACAGAAATATATTTATTATTCATAGTCCGGGTATTCTACTTTATGTATACCTTATATATTCCCGACCATTTCGGTAGGGGGGCACGAATCAGCTCTGCATTAACTATTAGGATATCCATCCCTCCCCCGAGATAGATAATCATCTACTTCCAGTAATTTGTGCCTCAGTCACGCCGCCCTCCCGTGAGCCCGTTTATTATACTTCCTTCTACATAGTTCTGCAGGTATTCAATCCAAACAACACCTAGGCCTATGAAACTCTTTCGCCGTCTCCCCGGCGAAGTCGGTATTATCAAAGGGCTGCCTGGAATGGGGAAGACTTCACTGCTTGAAATGCCTAAGCCAGATTTTAGCCATTTCGACCAGGTACCTGACAGCCAACCCTGTGTTATGATCACAATCCTGAGTCCTGACTTGGTATATATATATCTGATATAAGGAATAAGCGGCTTAGGAGCCTACCTAACCACATCAAAGCGTGATATTCAAAGTCTTTCTATAAGATATAGATAGATAGGTCGGATGCTTAGTCAAATACCTAGGTATGAAAGAAAATTTGTTATCGCCTTTAACCCTATATTAATGATGATTTGTCGCTTATAAACGTCGCAATCGAATTTTGTGGAGCAACTCGTCGGCTGTATCATCAACTTCAAATCAGCAGCTATTTCGAGGGACTTACTTTCCACGCAGAGGGAGCCTAACTTTTAAATGGTTGTTAATTTCACAATAAACAGGCCTGGTAACCAGGGTTCCGGTGAAAAATGACTTTATCCCAAGGCTATCAGATCACTACAATTACCTACATTCGATTGCGTACATAACAACGTAACTGACATATCATAGAAAATGAGAGAAAACCGATACGCCATAAACGAGAACTAGATATAAAAATAGAAAGTTTCTCTTCGTCTACAAATTAGTATGAGGGGATCGGGGAGGGCTTGCGACAAGGGTTCAACAAGAGCGAAACATTCCATCAAACTCTCGAGAACTGGGGAAAAAAAGTCATAATAATAAAAATTTTTGATAGAAAGGCAAGGTTGTGGTGTTTACATGCCTCAGCTTGTTGATACCATTAATCTTTGTCATCATAGTATTATACATATCTTCAGTCTGTTGACACACTCGCTAGTCACAGAATTGCAAAAGCGTTAGACCTTTTCTACTCGAAAACTGAAAATAAGAGTCTATCTCCAGTTCTCGAATCCTGTAGCGGAGAGTCCTTCATCCCCCGAGCTACAGTCACAAATAACCAAACCCCCACCAGCCAGTCCGATTAATGAGACAAGGTAAAGAAGGGTACAAGCGCAATACAATATATTTCATCTACCATCTGAGTTTACCGAGAATAAAAGAGAGTATTGTAGAATGCTTGCTCATGCGTTAACTGCAAGCAACAGTAGATGAACTAAGATAGGCAGACTTATGGCCGGAAAGGGATTGGAAGGAGAATGAGTAAAGATGTGGAACACGTCTAAATAGACATTCTAAAATCGAAGCGGTAGAACGGTGTTTGAGCTTTGACAAACATTAGGTTAATTTGTTAAAATAGTAGATCTGCTAAAAGATTGTTTTTGTGGTCCAATAGCAGCAACTGGGAGATATCATCTTTGAAGACGGAGCGCCACAGTTTCGGCTCCGAATACTCCATGATACTGTGGGCGACTCCACGAAAATCGAGGATGCAGGACCAAGTACGGAGTGAGATTACATACCACTAGCTGGCAATGACTATGCAAAAAAGCGTTCTGTACATCATGTTGGTTAGTGTCCAGGTCGGAAGCGGCTGTAAGGGCCACCATTGTCCGAAAGACCTTGGCTGCGAGAGATGCTGCGTAAGTGCCCTGGGAAGCAAGGTCTCCGTGGGCGCAAATTTGGGCTTTAAATTTGGTAAGAGAGCCACCAGTGTCAAACCTGTATCCGAATATTCATGTAAGAGGAATGATTTGAATTTATGGGCGTTTGACATGCGTGAAGGGTTTCTTCTGGGTTAGCACTCTTATTTCGTGGTGCGCTGCTTCAAGAAGATCTTGTTCACGCAGACACCGCTACATATCTCTTCGATTCTTTGGTTTAGGAGGCAACTAATTGCGATTAATTTTGCACATAAGTCCAGGTTCCGAAAGCGTTACACCAGTAGCAAATGAAGCATCGATACCAGGGAAATTATAGAGCGTAGAAAGGTCGGTTATGTAGGCCTCTCGTCTTTGACGTCGTCTTGGTCCAGATATAATATTCCGTGGATCTCCCACATTACCGATGATCTCCCTTGAGGGTCTGCGTACTCCTTCCTCAGGCTCCTGTGATGAACCAGGGGTATCTTCATGCCCATGCGAAGAAGACTGCCCACTTGGGAGATTAGGTGCTGGCGTTAAGTTAGGAGTAAGGTACGGAGCATGACCTGGGAATTGCCCTAAGGAATCCTTGTTAGTAGCTGCCACAGTTTCAGTATAGTCGTCAATAATTCCCGTTCCTTCACCTTCGAATGATTCACTAGATGATTCGTCAACGCCCGATGGGTCAGATTCGTTGCGATCGTAAAAGCCGGGAATATCTAGGCTACTCGCTCTCCTAAAACAGTGAACTGTAGCGATCTTTCAAGATGAGGGTTCCGCGGTTCGTAAAATTTGTTCTCATCGAAGATTACATCTTTGGTTCCTATCATTTCTCGTCTTCTGTGGAATCCGGATCCGGAAATGTTGGTAGGGTCAGAGCATACTAAATAAACAATGAGACTCCTAGGTGCCACTTTGCGCTTCTTGGCACGTTCCGAATTTTATAATAGCTCGGTATCTAAGAATATGCGGATGTGCACCGGTAGGACGCGGATACTTGTGAGGTCTTGGTATACGGCTTCTGGAGAAGCCAGCTTGGCTGCTTTGTAGGCGTGCGGTTCGTGACGTAGATCGCTGGTTTAAAAAACTTAGGCCAAAGCCTAGGAATTTGGCGTCAACCCTTAAAGCTCTTGCTGTTCTCATGACTACCCCCCAGCACGTTCAAGACGGTTTTGATTAGATGAGTATGGGGCGGTGGTTTCGTACATGTAAGAAAGAACGACGCCAAATTCCTAGAGGATCTTTGACCTAAGTTTTTAAATCAGCAACCTACATCACGAACTGTCAATAAACTTCCTTGTTTAGACCAGTCACAGGGCAGGGGCCTGTCCCTAATGCGGCTCCTACGGAACGCTGACAAACGTCCAGGTTCTCCTTTAGTTTGATGAGAAGCGTCAGCCATGTTCTTTAGAGAATTGCACCGGAACGTGTGTCTTTATAGATCTAGTAGTATTAACTTTGTGAGGTGAAGGCTGAACAAGGGTCTGGGTTCTGAGACAAGGCATTGAAATATTTTATTCTATCATAGCACTTATCATAGCTTATTTCAGGGCAGACCTGTTCTGTGTAGCAAAAATCCCGGCTCCAATACTATTATAAGTTAGTAGTATCATATTATCCGAACGCTCTTGAATATGGATCTGGCATATAAATGATCTGCTTTCTGTGCTGCGCTTGTTTACGCTCTGTAGATCGTAGTGTGCTCAGAGCTTCAGACTTCTCCTGCTTAACGACGACGTTGATATTTTCACAAGAGACCGTTACTTGGCACCGAAGACCTTCCCCCATAGTCCAGTTACTTGATCTTCATCTCTTTCATTATGGTCGACGCAGGATCTCCTCTAGGTCCTCAATTATTATTAAATTTTTTTTTTTTTCAAGAAATTTGATATAATCGGCTAAAAACCAGAGCATCCGTGCTCAATATGGGATCAAAGGTCGTCCCAAATGGCGACGTTAAGTCCATTTATGCTCGGGGCGCATCCTATTATCAATGAAATTAAGCAGTAATCCTGGGTTTTCACAAACAATGGTATTATTGCGAAGCAAATAATAACCGCCGCGATGTTAAGAATCACGGGGCTTTCTTCTCCTATCGAGCAGACATTTTAACTGAGGAAAGAGCAGCATTGTAATTTATTACACTTATTTTCCAACCGTCACCACATCATCCAAACGTGGAATGCAGGCTCATAGCTGGCTAGCAGTAAAAGACCCCCAAACGCCGGACAGAGATTCTAACTCATCAAAATGCATGACCATAATAAGCCATTAAAAGTATATGCAAGATACCGATACAAATAATCTCTTCATTCAAGCTTATCTAAATGCTCTAACCTCGTTAGAACGACTTGCTTGCTAGTTTCTTCAATTTCACCGGCAAGGAAGACTTCATCGAGTATTGCATACACCTGTCACAAAAGTGTCAACTACGATGCTCTGCCTCGAAAGTAAGGATTTGTGGTTAGGTCAGATAGGCGAGTATGCTCTAGCCACCTTTAGAGGCACCGCACCTTGTAGAAATTGAAAACAAGATCCAACTCGCACACGTTTCCGAAGAATTGATCCAGCACCTCCACAAAAAAGTGGATGGCCTCTAAGTAAGCAAGCTCGTTGTCGTTCGCATCTACGCAAACGCAAAAGAAAAGGCCTGCATATCTCCGGTAAACGATTTTGGTGCTGCGCTTGAACTCGACAAAATTTGATTGATACTTCTGATCTCGAGGCGCGACAAGACGGTGAACCTGTCAAGACCAGTTTAGGACGCTAAAGCAAATTCGCGTTTGGGCACAACGAACTTCGCCTTTGAGCTTCACCTTTTCATCATCCTGTAGTGATCCATGAGCTTTTGGGCTTTCGAAATCTCCTTTCGACTGTATGATACCCACATTGTAAGGAGCATACCACTTTGCAAGTCGCGTTTTCCCTCTGTCTAGGTCCTCAGCAATCGCAACTCTAATCCTAACAGTACAGGAGTTATTTAAGCACAGGTACTCACTGACGGTTCTGTACGAGAATGAAAGAGAGAGCCATCCCGTTAACGCCAAAGGTATGACAGCTTCGAGCGGGCGCGTTCGCTAATCTGATAGACTTTCTCGTCCAAGCATACCGCCTTTATATGGCGCCAGTATACAGTTTATTGCCGGCACATCCTCACCGCTACTCTTTCCAATTTTACCTACATATATGATGACTATCATCCCTATCTATGATAATACCTAGGTGCCGGGCCCAGAACTCGCATAAAAATTAAGTTTGAAGATATTCAACCCCGGGTAACTAGCACAGCAGTCAATTGACAGTCTTTCCTGACCGCTACAGGCGGAAGTCCAGGGTTCGAATACCTACAGGAGGGAGGGAATTCGTGTGCAAAACCCTATCATCCCGACCTCGACCTCAAATCTCAACCTTTCGACCATTAGTATCGTAATCTCGAACATTCGATGACCAAATCAACGATACGACGACCAGACCAGCAACTGCAGCAGCAAGCAGATGAATCGATTATTCCTGCTGCCTGGGTAGAAAGGCCCCGAACCGTTGGAATCCGGGTAATGTAATGTGTATCTATCAGGTTCCTCAAGGTTGGAATGTCTAAGCTAGAGCTACTTCGTGTTTATAACAAATAACGCAACGCATTGGATCTTCTTTATATCCAAAGGATCCCCTTAGAATTCCATCTATTTATGTATGTTTTAGAGCTAGTGCTTTGCTGGTATATGAAGATCATAAAGACTGGGCGTCACGTCATAGTACGGGACGGGTACGGTATCGCATCACTCTCTTAGCGAAGCTCCAGAGTCATTGCTTCATAACGGCATTCCTAAAATTGATCAATATCTATATTCTTTCCATAGTTGTCAATTCAGAATAGTGGCCCCTTCTATTTCATCATGGCGTGTTCAATCAACAACTCTAGGCAGTTTTACTCGGTACGACTCTCTCCAGTTCATCGTCAAGCACAAATCCGCTAAAGGTTGATCTTGTGCAAAAATATCCTTGTCTTTCAAGTCAAAGTGGTAATAGCAGTCGATCACCCTAACCATAATTACCCCTTGTTATGCCGGGACAATGTGCTTTCCCAGCGCAAGATCCCCATCAGCCATTCATGGTTTCATGATGTACTTGTTCAGCTGGAAAATACGACACACCGACTTCAGATGATACTTTATGCGAAAAATGTACTCATCGGCTAGCAGTTCATGGGAATGCGCAGTGAAGTTCTGAGCTTCATCCAATTCTAGGTAAGATTTCACTTGTGTGGATATTTGATGAATGGCTGTTTAAGACTGATGAAAGACCTTAAAGGTGGCCAGTCTTTTGGACTGCTTGACGACCCCACGAGGTGTCTGAGGCAGGAAACAGTCTTTACATTATGGAAGTACAGTAAAACCTGTTTATAACGATAGCGCTGTCAACAAAATACATATCGTTAGGCCCAGGTTATCGGTGTATCCAAGTTGCAGCCTTATGGGAAAATCAGCTGTCGCACGGAAAAATATCGTTGGGCACAGGTTATCGTTAAAAACATGTATTGTTATAAACAGGTTTTACTGTATTCAGCAATTGCGGTATGCCTTTAATATTCCCCAGATGGTACAGCTTCACTGGATGCGACTACAAGCCTTGCTTATAATTGATGAGGCTCAATGCTCTTATATCTGTGGGAGTCTCTGGAATGACTTTATCAAATATATAACTCCCGAGCAAGCGCTAATGGCTATCCTCTTCTCTTCTTAGGGCTCGGCTACAAGTAGATCCGAAGCACCCCCAGAAACTCCAATTCTATTTACTAAAGAACAACGAATTTCTAAAGAATCAGCTCCATTGATTTTCATTGAACATGCTGAATTTCTCGATGTATTTAAGCGTATCGGAAAGTATGAGACAAAATATAAACAAAACTTCTATCAAACTAAACCATTCGACTATAAAGAGAAACCTAGGCTCCTCGGTGCAGAATAACGAAAATATCAATATCTGCTATCGCCAGGGATCACTTCAGGCCCAGCTGGCACCCCAAGGAGGGTACAAGATGAATTAGAGAAAACAATCTATGTATTCCCTTCGATTCTACATCAGCAATACGCCCCTATATCGCTAACCACTATTAAAGTATCCAACTAATCCCTTTCTATATTAAGATGTGTTGAATGGCTGCTATCCAGGGACTCACCGCATTTACCCCTCTGTTGAGAAGCTATGCATGGAAACAACTCAAAGATCCAACCCGGCTACACTAAGATCTTCAGTATAAAAGCGGGGACCTGGTGCGTCCACTTTAGGTAATATACCAAGATGAGCTGTATAGACCCTACTTCTCATTGTTTGGACACATCTACCTAGCCTCTGAGTGAAGTGGAATGGACGAGAACGGCCGGGTTGACTTCCTTGTTCAAGAGATGAAATGGGGTATTGAGTGCGTTCGCAATGGATCGAGGTTATAAGAACATGTTAACCACTTTTTTCAAGGCGGGAGATACTATCCATGGTTTGTATCCGGCTAGATCACGGTGTTTATCCTTCTCGACTTCCGCCAGAGCATATCAAGAAAGCTCCAAGGTATGTTACGGCTCACTCCCTTATTCATCTATCTCCTGGTGGCGCTAATACTAGAAGTGGCTGCTAACATACCCCGGCCATATTGTATCATTTTCAGCAATAATCACAGCAGCTACGAGGTGTTTGACTGTGCAATCAAAAAGGTTGATGGACCTATTGCTCTCATTAATCACTAATCGTCACAACTTTAGAAGTAGAAGCAAGAAAGGGTCTCGGTTTAAGATTGGTGCTACGTCCACCTAGTCTAAAAGACAAAAAAAAATGATATGCGACAAAATCCGATGCCGGTTGAGCAGGAGACACGAGCCGGGAAAGCTGTTGGTTGAGTTTCTTTACCGATATTACAGAGTGAAAGCGATCAATTATCAATGCCTTCTCCCAGTAGCTCAGGCCTAGTATATCCAGAAGGCGTAGCAATAGGGGAATTAATCTAGTCATCGGGGCCTATACCGACGGTACAGACTCGACTGATTCTGTCGCCATTGCCCGGATTTTCCCCCACCTCCAGCGGACTAGAGGCGAGTGTAAGATCGACAAAGAGCAGCAAATAACTGCATAATTGTTATGATAGTCTTGATTTGAAACAGCGAAAGTGGTAATTTTTATAGACACCGATGTTGTTAAATTTCTTATTCTGTAGAGGTCTCTACCAGGTATTTAGCCGTAGGATTATAGAGACAGTCTGGGTCCGACTCCCTTCTGACTCCAAAAGGGAGGATTTCCTAAGATCTATATGATACAAGGTGGCTTAGTCATAGCCGAAAGGCTGGATACAGACGATGAATTTGATTAGTGATAATAATAAGGTCGCTCGGCGGTGTGGTCCAATTTAAGTAGTACCTATGGATGGATTCGCTTCAGGATTCGGGATTTCCTTCTTGCAGCAGAGGACGGAATCTGCATGTAAAGCAGAGCCCATGAAGATAGAGGTCATTAACCAAACAAGGGAGGGAGAATAAAGGTAATAAATCTGGTTGCATACCTTCCATTCTGCAAGAAGAATCAGGTATAGAATTGCGCCGGTTCTATCATTCCATCCAAATTAGATAGAGATGTCTGGCTTTCGCAGAAGCTGTCGGACCGTCGACCTATTGGTATCATCGTCATCTTTTGGAATGGGAACTGTGCGAGTCTTGTTTAGGGCATTTTTTTCACAACTATAGTAACAGTTTTGCGAGTCATTAGACTGTTGATGGAAGATGTAGAGAAGAGATATGTACAGTGGATGGGGAGAGCATGAAAAAAGCTCTTGTACGAAGACTAGCTTTATTTGTGCATTATGAAATATGCCGACGTAAACAAGAAAACCAGACAGGCGAATAATCAAACGGTTCCAAAGCAATGGAGAGAACAGGCAAGGCCTTACTAAGGTTGGAGAAAGGAACTTCGGCAGACAGTTCCATGCTTTAGATCCCGCATGATTCATCGTATCGCATTTATGTTTTAGCTCCCACAAACATTATACGATCATGAGGGGGTGTCAGGGGCTTTCGCTGAAAATTCCTGCTCGAAGCTCCTGCGAGAGTTCTGGGCTACCAACACGAAGGAAATACGTCTTTGGTGTCTGGGCCGGCGGGTCCACCCGGACATACGGCGAGCCGTCACACTCACCCTCGGCAGAGCTCTGTTTTTTCCTTGTATCAGCCATAGGAACATCGTCAGCGACCGAACCCTTTCGGCACAGGGGAGGACGGCACGTTGGCTTCCCTTCCTCCACTTCGCAAAATGTAATTACCCCATTAATGGTCACCATTCTGGGGGATAGCCTACCTAATCATAGTGCCCTACCTAGCGTTATGAATCTAGACATGTAGGAAATTCAAGGAACGATCCAACGGATGGGGAGAAGTTTGAATTCGAGACGAAAGCAGAGAAATTAGGAACTGAGGCTGACGGATCACCTATCACATGAATAGCTTTGCAGAACGCGATTTATTTTATCCATATTTATGTGAATGTGCTCAAGAATCAAGACCCCTTGTAGCCAAACAACCTCGCGAGAGACGGCTGTTTCTAAGACCCTCAAGACTCTTTAGTCATGATTCACACCGGCCTAGTGCGTATACTTGACAACGGGGAAACTACTCACCGTTCTTGATGATTGTTTGGTCTGGATCTTGGCTTTGGAATCCTCTTTATCCATTCCAGGATATTTCCTTTCCGGATCTCCGTTGTAAACGAGCCACCAACTAATCTCTTGGCCAGGTGCGATGATATCTCTGAGCTGCCCCAACGTTTCCGTCTCTTGTACGGATAGACTGGAACTCACCGTTGCTATATCATCGATACGCTGGCTGAGGCCATTCTCTGGTCTTGCGTTATCAGCAACGGTGATGACTTGGTCTGCGACAAATGCGTATGGCTGACTAGCGGCGGTGAAATCTTCGGGATCATATTGCTCAATGAATTGAAGTCTTGGAAGACGGCACATTAGATCGGGGTAGTTGACTTGAAGCGAGTTTAGAAGAAGGCGCGATGTAGCTGGCTGCTGGATATACTCAGCAGCCGCATCTTCAAGGTCGTTCATGAGTATGTAAATTCGGACACTCGTCAATATGAAACCCCGCTCCCAGCGGAAGCCGTGAAGAAGATAGACAGGCATTTTAGTTCCAAGGCACCCCTGGGTTGTTCGCTTGAGATCTGAATTGAAAAGCTAAACACTCTGATTAGTGATGAGCTCGACGGTCAGAAGCTCTCAAAATAATAGACGTTGGATTCTGACCCATTGAAAGTAGCGTTAGCTTAATATTAATTTCACCATGATCATGAACGAGTTCTGTATCTGCCAACGATACTACTAATACATGCACTTAATTACTAGTATGTGCTTGTCACAAGCAAGCGGCAAGAACATATTTTATTCTGCATCTTCTGCGAAGACTTCGGTGACTTTTTGCCGTTTCATTCGTCCGTCCTCAAGGAGACCCACCTTCTCTTCCTTCGGCTCTGCTGCGCGGTCTGATTCGTCCTTTCCACCCCACACCCATCTAGGTATTGTCTGTCGCCTCCACACCTGTTCTCCGTCCCCCATTTGTTCGATGATCGTCCATTTTCTCCATCATTCGACCCAGGTCTCTCTTTTGGTTGGCATCGTCTCTTGTAGGGTACGTATCCTGCTTGGTCTGTGGTTCGTCTTTCCCGACTTCCAGTCCACTTCAAATTCACTCTCTTTCCCATAGTTTTCGGTTCTCTTATTCATTGATCCCTCCCCAGCCTCCTGTTTTTCTTTTTTTACTGATGGATGATGGTTCAATATTGGGTAGTGCTCTATATACTCCGCACTCTTGCGCTTATCTCGAAACTATTCTGAACCGCGCGCTGCTAGCGCAATACTAGGCAGCTGTAGCGCTCAACCGGCGTGCTTTTTTACCAAGGCCGAAGCCGAACCAATGATAGCGTACAATCATGTAGACAAGCAGATGCACAGGGTCCACTATACTATTTAATCCTCAGTCTATATTATTCCCCTTAGGTGACTACATTAGGATAGGTTAGATTGTAGCTTAGTCAGCCCTCTAATGCCTTGTACAAAAGAGGCAGGCTGGGACACAGGAAGAACACACACTTGATTTCATTGTCATCCTTAAAGATCATCCCACATCTGAATAGGCAGTAGAATGTAGAATCTGACAATTAAGAGTCTGATTCCACTCTAGAAACTTGAGGCGTGATATAAAGATTCTGCTAACATTTCTGACCGTTGTCTCTTCAAAGAAGTTCTCACCTTACCCCAGTATTTCGACAACACTGGCGTTTCTGTCATGTCGCGTAGACGAGCCCCGGTATCTTATCCTCGTCTTCGGTGCTCGATTTATGCCGTCTGGGAGCAGTGTTGTTTTGAAACGTGGTGAAACTGTAACGGAAACAGAATAGTAGGATAGATACCGGCAACCTTGCCCTACCTTCTCTAGTTATTAATGTAGTACTTGACAGTCGTTTATTATCACATAGTTGTCAATGTGAGCGATAGGAATCAAATATCAGGTTAACCTTTGTTTGCAACCTATACAAGGTCGATGTCTGCCTTCATCTCTATAAGCTAACTGCAACAGAAACTGAAACGGAGGCTCAAACATCTTCTTTAACTTTTCGAAGGCTGGATTGGCTTCTTCTCGGTTAGGGGCTTGACAATTCTTGAGAAATCTCTGATAAATCTCCGATAGAAATTGGCGAATCCTAAGAATCCACAAACCCCTTTTAGGGTAGTAGGGGCTTCCCAATCCATAATTGCCTTGACCTTCTCAGGGTCCATACGAATTCTTTCGCCTGCTTCGATAATGAACCCGGGATATTTGGTGGTTTTGACCTCGAATTCACATTTGTCAACATCAATATGTAAGCCTGCTTCCCGCAGGTGCTGTAAAACTTTCCTAACTTACTCACGGTGCCGCTTCCGGTTGCCATTGGTAAAGATCAAGATATCATCAATATAGGCTGATACGAATTCATCTAGGTATTCACGTAGGGTCCAATTGATTAATCTTTGAGTGGTCTGGTTCGATAACCACATGCTGGTGCTTCATCCAGGGAAGTCCTAGGATGATATCATGGCCATCTATCTTTTCTACTTCATATAGGTAGACAGCTTGTTGAAAATTGCCCCCTACATCAAGGGAACATTTGACCACTGCTTTGATATGCCCAGCTGGGCCATCAAATCCGCGTATTCGTTTTGGTGAAATTGATATGCGCTTTAGCTAGTGTTTTTGGGTATAAGAAGAACTAATAAGGCCATAGGAATTGCACCCTGTATCCGCAAGAGTATTTGCATGACTAGCTCTATCAATTTGTGCTGCTATTATAAACGGAGGTCCATCAAATTCGGTTTTCTTAAATCCTTCCCATCCCTTCACCAGACTTTCGCGTTTTAGCTCCTGCAAGCGGTGTAACGAACAGGGTACTGGACAGCGTGACTAAGGTGGAGGATCACCATAAATGATGCATTTATAGAACAAAGGTGATGCATGGACACACAGAGATGACAGAATTGATCGCTGGTCCTTCCATAAGGATCGGGGTCCAGCCAGACTATATACAGGATTTAGGGGTCGGAGTAGGTTTATTGAACTACATGCAACTAGAACCGATCTGGAAGAACGGTCACCCCATCTGCGGGTACCCCTAGGGGTCGCTACAAGCGGCTTTTGGGAGGAGCTATTCTTTTTCTGATTTTGGCTCTTCATCCTCAAGCTCAGCTCCTTTGATATCTATGTTAGCGTTTTGAGGTTTTTGTTGCGGGTAGGAAAGGGCATTGATTGGACCAGTGTTTGGCACCACATCTCATGCACCTTTTTTCAACTTGGCGTTTTTCTAACTCTTCCCTGCTTACCTACTTAGCGCGTCTTTTCTGGATGCGAGCGGATGTTATGGGGTGAACCTGGCTTGTATTCCCAATAACTAGGGATAAATAAAAGGAACTGTTGAAGAAAGAAAGGAAAGGAAAGGAAAGGAATTAAAACGGGATTTTGGCTGCGTCGTGCACAGGCTCTTCTGGGAAAGGTTTAGCGTGATGGCATAGCCTGAACACGCAACAGCGGGAGCAGCCCGTGACAATACCTCCCCAGAATAAGATTGAGAAAATAATAAAACATCTGTCTTGCTAAACTAGTTTGTAGCCGGTCTTCCCACTCATCCAAGGCCGTTGTGTCCTCAATGTCCTTATACCATTCCCAGGTAGGTTTCTGGTATCCTACCCATTTAACTAGGTATTTTTTTTTTGCTTGATAGTTTTCTCCCGTAGTATTTTCTCTACATGCCATCCTTCCTCTCCATCGACCATTACTGCCGGCGGTTGGTAGTCAGCTTGCTGCTGACTGGGGAACGGATCGGAAGCGGCTGGTCTCCACAGCCACGTATGAAACACATTATGGATCCCTTGGGGCGTGTCTAACCGGTAGGCATGGGAGCCTACTCTTTCTATCATTGTATACTTGGCATTTCTAGCATCGAGCTTTTTAGACACACAATCGGTTCTCACGTTCCTGAGGTCCAACCACACCTTGTCTCCAACCTTGTAATGAGTAGCAGGATCTCTTCGACGGTTGGCCGTGTCTTCTTGCTGTTGCTGGGCCAGTGCCATACTTGCGTGGACTAGTTCTAGCGCCTTCTTCATCTTTTCAATGATCGCTTCTGCCTGTTGTTTGGGATTACGCGTGTTCTGGGTTTGAGGCGAAAGTTCTGGGAGGTCCAGTGGATCTATCTCGTAGTCATGGTCAAGGAAAAAGGGGCTAATGCCTGTAGAGGCATTCGCGTGGGAATTCAGAGCCAGGGTATAGGTGTCTATATAGGCCAGTCGTCTTGTAGTTTGTTTACAAAACATCGGTCCTCAATACGCAGGTTGGCATGCTCTGTACTCCCATCTGTCTCTGGGTGGTAGGCGGTAGACATATGTATATAGGATATCGATTTAGGAGAAGATAGGCGAATCAAAAGATAGCTATCTCGTAAAGTGGAGACGGTAGCGATGCCAGCCTAAATTAGTTAGCGGGCTGGTCCTAGAAGGGTCTAGTGTGGTCTTATGTAGAAAAGTTTGCTGTTTGTTGAGCCTCTACTATATTAAGGCATTTAAATCGTTCATCGCTTTCACCATGTTGTACCTCGTGGGGCTTGGACTAGCTGACGAGAGGGATATCACTGTAAGGGGGTTGGAAGTGGTTCAAAGAGCCGAACGGGTTTATTTGGAAGCGTACACGAGCATTCTTCTTGTTGATCGAGAAAAGCTGGTGCGTTCCTTGGATAAGAAGGCCTTGTCCCCTCACATTCGCTTCCTACCGTTTAAAAATTCATTCTGTGCTGACCGATAACATGGCCAACTAGTAGGAAGCTTTCTATGGACGACCTGTGATTACCGCCGATAGGGAATTAGTCGAGACCGGAAGCGATGACATCCTCCAGGGTGCAAACAAGGCGGATGTCGCGTTTCTAGTCGTTGGCGATCCATTCGGGTATGTACGATCATTTTCTTTCTGATTAAGGTATCGATAGATATTAATCAAGACATCAGTGCGACGACGCATACGGATCTAGTTCTTCGTGCTCGCGAGATGGACATTCCTACTAAAACCATCCCGAATGCATCAATAATGTCAGCAATTGGCTGCACCGGGCTACAGCTTTATAACTTTGGCCAGACTGTAAGCATGGTATTCTTCACGGAAACGTGGAAACCATCCTCGTACTACGACCGCATCAAGGAGAATGTCAAGATAGGCCTACACACTCTGGTTCTCCTAGACATCAAGGTTAGGGAACAGTCCCTGGAGGATATGGCCAGAGGGAGGAAGATATTTGAACCCCCAAGGTATATGACTGTTGCGCAGTGTGCAGTCCAGATGTTACACACAGAAGAAGAGAGGAAAGAGGGCGTTTACGGTCCTGATAGTCTTGCTATTGGCGCAGCACGAGTAGGAGCGCCGGATCAGAAGTTAGTAGCTGGTACTCTGAAAGAGCTTACTGAAATAGACTTGGGTCAACCGCTTCACAGCCTGATTTTGCTGGGCAGGAGAACACATGATCTCGAGAGGGATTTCATCCGAGGATTCGCTTTCGATAAAGCTACTTTTGATCGCGGCTGGAGTAAGAGTTACTCTGCAGCTTGATGCTATTGATAGTAGTATCTCGAACCCATAGTACCACCCCTACAATTCTAGACGTTTTTGTGGCATTTTTGACGTATCCGAGGAATAACTGCACACGGAATGAAGCTCTGTAGCCAGTTTATTTATGTGGGGCTTGATTGCTAGGGTGATTGCCTAATTTAGGATGTGAATCTGCCAGGGGGTCCTCCCTCAGTTCAGGTGCGCCAAAGGAGATAACTGAGGAGGACCGGAGTGGGTGGCGACCGCTTGAGTCGCTGGAATATAGGGGGGGAACTGGGGGTTA
>JAHQZX020001175.1:0-55434 GCA_019804575.2 Pseudotulostoma volvatum
TCTTCTTACCAGTATGCTTGCCTTTCTTGAAATTTGCGGCGACTAGTGCTGCTATTGTACGCCGCCTGCCTAATTTCGAGGCATCCTTCTGCTGCTGCATATAGAAAAAGCTCCTTACTATCAAATGTCGGCGATAGAATTCGCTTGTTGTGGAAAGAATATGGCCGTATTTTTTGACCTGCTCTCTCGAGGATTTAAGCAGCTTTTCTAACTCTAATGCAAGACGTCGCCCGGACTCTTCACTGGAGTGATTGACCTCGTCTGCACTGGCAACTACTGGCAGGGTCATGGTTCGTATGGCCTGGGTAGTTTCACCTCTATCCTTTTCCTGTTGCTTTCTGAAGAGGCAGAGAATATTTGTGGTGTTAGCGCTTCCATTCTCGGGTTCGCGTTGCCGTCTTCGTTGGCGCTTTTTGGACTTCGAAGAACCACTATAGGAGTTTCGCAGGTTGGACCCCTTCTCAGCTCCCTTGTGCCACTTCAATTCATTCGGAGCTACCTCAATTCGACTCCTAGGATCAGCTATACTGGTAATGAACTTGTCACTCGAGTCCTCTAAACTTGAATGAATACTGCTAGTCTCTGATAGTTCAGAGCTTAGCTCAGCTGCGCTGTCAGTCCGGGGTAAAGGTTCTGAAGCAATCCCACTAGGTAGGGTTTCTGTGATTGCATCTGCTGGTGCCGGGGTTATCACTCAGCCTCCGAATTCTTTTCGTTTCAGTCTCGGAGTCTGGTTTCGATGATAGGATTGGCAACTTGCGTTTCGTATTGGCCAGGCGCTGAACCTGGGCCTGTCGTTTACTTAAACGAGGCATGTTGACAGTGTTATGGTAGTATTCTTGATTGGGTATATAAAATAAAGGATGGAAGGGAATATTTGCAGGGAATTATTGTATTTTACTATACGTGCAGGGAACCAAGCGAGAATATGGTTTCACGTGACATTATCACGTGTATTGTATTACTAATCCTACTCACTAATCAGAAAAAACTGACCCTGGTCCGGTTTTATATGTCCGCCATCATAGTACTTAGCTTGGCTTTGTAGCTTTACTCTATAAAGGCCAGCTCGCTAAACATCCTTGTATAGTGGATAATACAGGGAGCCGTACGAGAATGAATACATGACAAATCTCGATCATAAATATGGTAGCTAAATAATCTAACTACCTTCATGCCATAGCCTAGTTGTACATGAGATAGCAACAACAATATGTAGTATCATATAGAACGCGTTTAAATGTCTATCAATGCATGAATGCTTGCAGTTGGGGTATTTGGCAGCAAATAAATGAGAAGCAACAAGATAGGATCCCATACGGGTCTACGGGCGCGGACTCCCCGGTGAAAGTCATATGTTCTGAGTCGTTTCTTCGCTCTTTCACGAGGAGTTATACTCTTCCCTCAATACTGATCCGTGGGTGCTTTAATTCATTATTTCCATCCGCAGGGTAGCCACCGGGTATTGATGAGTCTGGAGAGCAACCATTTTGGTTCGCACCGTTCCCTTGGACCTGATCATATCGCAAAAGACTTCTTGAATCCAAATGCATTCCCATTGCAGCTGCTTCATCACCATCATTCTGCATTTCGTCATCTTCGACCATCGGGGTGTCCACAGGAGGGGGGGGTGGAGGAGGGGGCGGAGGAGGTGTGTCAACTGTTTCTATCTTGAAGGCAGATTCTTCGTCATCTTCGTCATACTCGTGCTCTCTTGTTCGAATTAAATACTCTTCTCCATCGCCAATTTCGCGGCCAACATCCATTGTTGATAAGTGAGCCTCCGGTGTGGTTGTTGAAGACTTCTGTCTTTTTAAAGGTGACATGCCGCGGCCGTCTAAACTTCTATCAACTGCTGCGTCTCGTTTCCGTTTAAGGCTTTCTCCAAATCCTTCAAAGGTCGGAGATGGCCCTTTCCCTTCTGATTTTTCTGCTTCATCATCTGATGTCTTTATGTCACCACCATCATCATCGGTTTCATCCATTTTTGTATCCGCCATATTTGACTGTGGGAGACATGGCGACCCTAATCCGGGTTTATTATCATCCCTTGGACTTTTCATCTGTGCCCTGCCTTCCTTCGCCGTTCTGTCGGCTTTCTTCTGTTCATAGGCTCGATGCTTCGCCACAGCTTTGTCGAAGTACTCCTTGCAAAATTTCTTAACCTTCTTCTGCTGCTTCTCGGTGATCTTTGTCGGATCTTCGACTCGATTGTTTTTGAAATCGGAGTTGACGAGTTTCTTGGCAACCTGCATTGCAGAAATGTTAGGAGCTTAAGATCACAAATATCCTGGCTTGTTGCTGTATCCTACCTCTTTTGCATAGCGCTTCAAATCTTCCTTCGGAAGCTTGTGTTTGAATTTGTCCATTACGTATTTGACGTGAGGAAAAAGCTACACGATACGTTAGACCTGGATCATTGGCTTAATGCTTTGCCTTGCTCACCGTATTCTCATAGAGTCTTTTTTGCTTCTCTTCGGGGTAACTCCTCCACTTCTCCTTCCCATCTCTTTTCTCCGAAGGCTCTTTGGCTGCATGTGGCGTGGCTGGTGTTGTGGTTCTTTCCTTTGGTGTATTCTCTTTTGCATTCATTATTCCATCGATGATATCTTGAAGGGCTTTGTCCTTGGGTTCGGGTTTCGGAGGCGGAGGGGGTTGAGGCGCTGGCATTGTGGGCCTCGTCCAAGTCGTTTCACCCCTTGCCGAGTAATAATAAATCCGGCCATTTGACTCGGCAGCAAACCAGCCGGCGGGCAAAGGATTGAACGGACGCCGAAAGGGTCGTGATCCGTGGTGATACGTGTTCCGGTGGCCATGATTACCCCGGGTCTGAGCCGCAGGGCCACGAGGTGCATCAATCGATGGCGACCTTGAACGGGACCGAGACTTTGACCGCTTGCGTTCTTGGCGGGTCGGCTCTCGTCGTTCGAATTGGTTCACCGTTTGGGTCGTCGCAACTGCGGTAGGGTCCCTTTTCACCCGAGGAATTCGGTACCCTACCTCCAAGGTCGACCACACCTCGAGAAGCGAGGTTGCCTTTTTTCCTACGCGTTCATCGCCACACTCAGTCAGCGGCTGAATGGTAGATTCGATTTTGGAGTCGATGATTTTATTGCGAGTGAGTCGGGGAAACTTGTCGAGGATATCCAGAATCTGGAGTACGACATTGACGTCGCCTTTCCAAGTGGTAAGCTGCGAATTGAGGATCTGATAGCCGTGCATTTTAACGACACGATTGCGAACGCGCTCATCCTCACATCGCTGAATCCGACCTAACAATTTGACGGCGATCCATTTCTCCTTGCACTGCATCAGAGCCGCCATGACTTTGGTAACTCCGTTTTCATCCAGTGACTTTGGTTGGACGCTGTCGACATAATCTTCATCATCCTCATCGGTCTTCTTCTTCCGCGGCCGCTTCGCCACGGCGGTGTCCCAGTCATCGGTATCTTCAATGCCCAGTGCCTCAATAGTGGCGTTGGACAATTTGGTCGCGCGCTCTGTCTGAGTTTTCCCGCCGATGAAGCCCGTGCAATTTGACTCACCACAGTAGCAAGGTTGTGGGTCCGCCCCGTAACGGTCGACGTTGTAGTTGAACACAAGCTCTTCACCCGCTTTGATGCTCCGTTCAGCGAAGATGCCCATGCGAAGTTTCTCTCCCACAACCCATTTGTCAACGTAGCAATTGGGATTGCAAGAATGATTGCAAAAGCGAGCTAAATTGCCTTTCTTCGTCGCATCCACAAACTCCCCCTTGCTCAAGGACATGAAATAGAAATGCCTGATTCCCTCTTCATCATATAGCCTCATACGACGTCGAAACTGTGCTTCATTGATAACTTCGCCTACGTATTCGTAGATAAACTGATGCGGTTGCAAGTCCGATTCCGATCGAAGCCCGAAGCCCTTTTTGTCAGTTTTGATGACGGTCACTTTGGCGTACTCTCTCCGCTGAAATCGTTGATTCTGACACGAGGCTCCACAACCGCAGTCGCCAACACACTCCATCTTGGTCGCACGATTAATACAATCCGAGTCCTCTCCACAAGCAAAATTTTGACCAGCTTGAGCGTCTGTAGGTTCCTGTTAGTGAGTGGCAATACGAACAACGCTTAGCTAGTTATCCGACATTAGATGGATCGTGCATAAACAAATCCATCTTGGTATGTCTAGGTAACCGCGTAGAAGAAAGCCCTTCGGGTGGAGAAATGGAGAATTAAGCTTACCCCATTCCTCAGCACAGTCGCATTCCATAGAATGTTCGGTCCAGCCCATGTATTTGTTCGCGTACGTACAGGCGTCCATCGTCTCGAAGGTAGCCTGAGCGTCCACAGTGCTATCGGGGAGATGATCAAACAAGCGGGGCGACCGGGAAATTGCCTTCTGCGATGAGCTGCGGGTGAGCTTTAGAGCAAGGCTCAGCTCCGGCTTAACCTGGGCGTCACCATCAGTCTTCTGCTCGACATCGGCGCCATTGATTTCTTTCTTGATGGGAAGGTGAATCTGGTTGCGAGGTTTTAAAGCCGAAAGTAGATTTTTGTCCAAGGCAATGGTGGCTGCCCTTAGGACCTGATCGGTTGATTGGGGACCATTGGCCGCAAACATGCCCTCAGTTGAGCGTCCATTGATGGATGGAGCATGGACGGGCCCCTCTATGTCCAACTTCGCATCGGTCATTATTGCATCTGCTACAGACTCTGGTTTGATGTCCGCATGGTCATGGGGAGACATGACGATCCGGGCACGGCCGGGTTATAGACTACCTCTGCTAAAGAGAGAGGAAGGGAGAGGAGGGGCGGGGACGGTTGTGAGAGACGAGAAAAAAAGATGGGGAAGATGAGTTGGACTTGAGGTTGAGGGAAAGAATGGTTGAAGTTCGTGGACGACGTTTCCCGGTTGGCTGCGAGACGCCAAGACAACGAAACGTAAAGCAAAAGAGACAGGGGAAAAATCAAAAGGTCACCAGCCGACACAGTGTCAGGCGCAATCTGCGGTTGGTCGACGCCAAAACGACCAACCGGCACAAGAATATTTCTTTTCAAAAAAGGAGATCGATAAGATGCGGAGAAGGATCACAACTAGATGGGTTCAAAGAGACCTGTTAAAGCTAGCTAGTGGTGCCGGGTTGAAATCGGTGGGCAAGTTGGTGTTCCCTGACGTTGGGCGCGCTGGTAGATTGCCGTCTGAATGGAACGCAGGCAGACAGACAATGGTTATTTGATTGATTCATGGAAAAGCGACCAGAATGAAAAATTGACAGTAGCCCCAGAGGTCATGCACACCGAGATATGCATGCATACCCACGATCGAGCGACCTGGCTAAGAAAGGGAAGGCAATCCTAAAGAGGGGGAGCAACAGGCGTCAATAGAGAAGTAAGCCAATGAAATACAATCAAAGAAACCCGAAAAAGAAGGGACGAAAAAGTACACGAAGGAGAATAGTGGGAAACAGATCGACTCCGCTTCTGCGACGACTTCACCACCAAGAGGTCCTTTCTTTCCGGCGGGCAGCTTCGATCCGATCCCTCTAGTCAACCTGAAACCCACTCCCAGCACCTTCACTTTCCACGGGAGGATAAGCACCGAATGAACCAAGTGGTGACTCACAGCACCGGTTTTGCCATATAGAATGCAATGATGTTAGGCGAGCGACCGAGAGACGAGGAGGTAGTAATTAGATCGGGATCGGAAGGGAAGAGTCAAGAGACAGGAGAGAAGATGAGTATATGCGAGAGATGCCTTCTAACATGAAGATTATTACTGTTAATTAATCGGAGAATAGTATAAGACCAACGATGTGCACTCTCTGGAGAGATCGGGAAAAGGCTCACGGTTTGGATGATGCTGTGGTGTTTGATGCGCCAGATAGAATCGAGGAGTTGAGACTTGAAAGTATCATGGTACTTTTTTAGAGATACCTCATCATACCAATAATACCAGTATGTACATGCATGTATGTACAATTAGGTACTTAACTACTGTCCGTAGTAGGATATGATACAATACTAGACTATGGTCTTAAAGTAGTTATGATAGAGTATCATTCGTCAGAACTTATTAGTAATACTAGTAAAGATCATAATCTGTAATTTGTATATCATATGATGATGGTCTCTTCCACTTAAGGGCTATCTATATTGTTTAGTACGTAGTTTGAATCCTATCCGAAAGCGGCTGATCCCACATGTGCTGGTCATCGATCCCACTTGATGCTTGGACTATATATTATCACAATATCGTCAAACCGGATGGTCATCAACCGATCCTGCCGCGCATTGTTGCTTATTTTACTCATCGCTCAACCCATGTTCGAGATACTAGTACGTGTTGGAGAAGCCAAGGCCCACATCCAACCCATATAAAGTACTAGATAGCTATAGGATCATATGATAGTAGTATCCTGCACCAAATCACGGCGCCTATGGATAGATCAAGTCACGATTTTGCCTCCGTGGCAGAGGCTTTATTCTAATACTGTTCGAGTTCGCCCGAATATTAATGCGAGCGGAGAGGAAACCGTGTTCCCTTGGGTATCTATAGCATTTCTGCTCAATTGACAGTAGACTACGGACACAGGTTGAGGAGGCGACTCTAGACGAGGAAGAGATTCCTACAGTAGCCAAAGATTTGACGAACACAACATCAATTATCATGCAAATCTCGCGCCAGAAAGAATTTAATAAGTTTGAACATCCATAATGACATCACGGCCTCTCCACAGAAAACGAACCGAGAGCGGAAAAGCCACAGAAGAGGATGAGATAACGTATATTTAAATGTCAGAGTAAGTGCCAATTATTGAGATTTTACCTTACGCAGTCATAAGGGGAGAGGATATCAATAGTAAGATATTCCTTGCTCCCAGTCAACTGCCAACGTAACAATCTTAAATATCTCGTAACCCATCATCACCAATGGCGGTGCAATGTGCTGCAATTGATGACTGACAAGACAGCAGAATCCCCAAAACATGAACGTCGGTTTAGCAAGGACTTTGCCATCTTTACTAGCCTCTCCTGCTGAAGGATGCTTCTCCGTTCTACGATCAAGCTACGATCCCGAAATGGAAATAGGTTCCGGTCCGTATGGGTCGAAGTTTCAAGATTGATGGTTCTACAACGCATCGGCATGGTGACGGCCATAATTGCTACGATAACCTGTTCGCTCTGTCAGTAGCATAGTTCATAGTTAACGCTAGTAAGAACGGAGTACCTTCTAACGAAAGTTCCACAAGTATCTATGTTTCCGGGGCAAGTCAGCCATCTAAACTGGCTTCCGTTGATTAACGGACCACTGACCCGTTGCCATTAATCAGACCCTAAATTGGGGTCTTAAAAGTTGAAACTACCGACTCTAACGGACTATCGGTATGAACTCCCGGACATGTTGGCATACGCGCAGCACAGCCGTTGCATCGAAATACAAATTGGCGGTTGTTACTCGCGCAAGTGGTTCCCTATTCCCATTGCACCAGTTGCTAGAATAGATGATTCGACTCTGGGCGGACTAGTCTTTAAGAGATCCTTTTCTAGTTTATTCAACGGTTCGGTGGTATGGCATCATAAATTGAGATGCTTAAACCATTTCTACCTATGATAGATAGAGATAAGGTCGATGGCAGCTATTAAGCTGTCATGATTCATTAGTCAACTAGGCTAACTAGGCTAGTTGGCTAGTTGGCTAACCTACTCTAGTCTAGTTGCTGAGGCTAGGACACTAATATGTACATATATACCTGTACCTAAGGTTGGTTGTGTGGAGATTGAGGACTTAATGTGGTAATATATACCATAACTATATAACAAAGTACCTAAATCTTTATCTAGAAGCTGTATATGTCTTGACGGGTGTCGGCGCTGGAGGGAATATCGTCATATAGAGTTTTAGCCTAGGATCAGACTTAAGCTTAGAACAAGTCAGCCCAGATGACAGCAACTTAACGTCAGTGCTGTGGATATAGGGGACTGGCATAACAACTTTAAATGGCAATTTTGAGACGCTTACTTGAAGATCAACCTACTGGTAACGGAATCATGTGGCAAAACGCGACGTCCGTTGGATGGGTGGCATTAATATTTGCTTATAGCTATAGAACTAACTATCATAAGAGTCATGGATATGAATAAGAGGGTCAACCATGGGGATTCAAGGCAGAAGGTACACCCCCAAGGCGGCAACAAGAGCGCAGCAGCACAGATAGAAGCCAAATGCATAAAGAGCAGAATCACTGCCCGAATCCCAGGTAGTTCTCCCAGATTGGATAACATAAAGTCTGCGTCATCCTTCCGGAACTTGCATCTCTATCCCCTACATCATATAATTTCTGGTGATATTCTTCTTACACCTAACCTCTGTTTCAAGAAAAAGATTTAAACACTGCCAACATCCCAAGGTGCCGATCCGAGTCCCTTGACGATTCTTGGTCGATGCACCTTTCATGTTTGCTTCCTGAAAAAAGACCAAATTTGGATCGCTGATTGGAGAACACCCGACCTCCTACAGCTTTCTTTGAGTGAGAAAATGATGTTAATCACCACATTGCTCCAAGTGGTATTTGTTACCGATTTTGTCGTGTATTTCTTTCCTGCGCGGATTTGGGGCAATGTATAACAATTGATCTCATTTGAAAGATTCGTGTTATTAATAGGTTGCGAAATGATGGGTTCATGAAGGCTAAAAATAAAAACGTCAAAGTTACTATTTTAATTTAACTGCTGGATGCCGACCGACTCGAGCTAACACCACCTGGGCTAGTATAGTAACAATAAACAATATTTCTGATATCTATAATATGATGTCAAGCCGTGATCTACCGAATAGTGACATTAGGCGTGGTATATCACTGGGCAATTGGTCCATCCACTATTCATCTCTTCCCCAATATGGAAGTTTATAGAAGCCGCTTCAGGGGAACCTTCGCAGCTTCGTTGCTCGAGAATTTGAGATGGATGCCTATACCCCTTTGTCCACATCCTGGGTAGGTCTCTCTTCTCTTCCTTTCCACATGGTTACACCTTTAGGTCTCCCATCTTTCCCGCTGGTCTCCCTACAATTAAGCGATATATTAACAACGTTCCGTTCCTCTCTGTCCAGCACCTTAAAGGAAATGGCGACAACGGCCTCTGATCTTGAGGATATTATATAGTCAACACCCAAGACGAGATGTGCTTGAGATGATACATAAGTCGCGGCCAAGAAATACCCATTTGACCCATGTGCCATGACTACTATTGGTACATATTTGTTGGTCAATGACTGCACAGACCACCCTCATTGTGAATATAGCCATGGGTATGCTATGACAGTCCGGTTTCTCGATCTCAAATCTAAGCAAAATCGGTAAGCCAAGCATCGTGGCTATGATATAGCGATGTGCGACCCTGGAGTGTTAGGTGAGGCCGGTTAAACTCCTCTTTTTCCGTATGGCCAATCGACTTTTTCTATATGTGAAAGACGCTATCTTCCATCCCACGAAAGCGCATTGTCCCGGGTCTTGCTATAGGAAACAATGTCCGGAAGGAAAGATATGAGGAATGGATAATTAGGCTCTGTTGAGGTACCGAAATAGAGAGAATAAAGTTCTGTAGAAGTTTGAGTCCCATACGATCACTGATATATACAACATAGGGCATCATAAATTCTATATCTCAACCTAGAATAAGGGCGAGTCGATGCCGTGAATGAGCCGATTTTACCCAGAAAAGAAAGTTTGTGAAATTTCAAAGGGGGAAATTACTATGCTAATTTTTCTCGCAGGCTTATTTACTCAGACAGTTCAGAGTCTGCCAAAAATAGACAAATTCGCAGTTCCCTTTTCAATGCTAGGATGAAATCACAGAGGTAGATTAGCTTCTGGGAAGACGGGAAGAAAAAATCAAACAAAATTTATTGGCTGATGAGGCTGCGGGTTCACACGGATAACACCACTTGAGTACTAAGTCCTATGATGGTATTCAAATAATGATTGGTTTTGAACAAGCAAGTGAGGCCGTGAATCCTTCCTAACCATTGCTTTGCCTCTCGTGTTGACTTGTAATTTGCCTGACACAAGCGCTGAATCCTTTCGACGACCGATTATGTTGGGCATTTACTTCAAACACGATAAGTCTTGTTAGTTAGACACGACACAACACATTGATGGGATCGATTACAAGGTAGACGTGGAAATAATACTTGAAGGGGGCAAATGATAGGTAGATGGGAGAATACACACTTGCTGCGGAGGTAGATGGGAGTATGCATATATTCCCTCAAACATCTGCGGGTGAGGTTGTCCGTATGCGGATGGATCTGATTGAACAGTGTTAGGATACATGGCCGGTTGAGGCCGATACTCCTGTTCTGGAGGCATAGAATGCTGTCCAAGATGCCCATAGTCTGGTGGGCCCATATGATGTTGTGGGTGTTGAACTGCAGGCTGCGATGGAGGCATTTGACTAGCCCCAGCCCCGGATGAGGCCGCCGTCGAACCTGTTGCAGCGGTTGCCTGCCCCGATCGTTTGGCATGTGAGGTTGCCTCCTCCCGTGGGACTATATCGATGAGAAAATCAAACATATCAGATTTAGAGAGGGCTGCAGCTATGTCGGATCGTTGAAGAGTACGACGTTTATTATCCTCCGCATGAATCCACGCCCGCATTGTCAACTCTGTGATGAATATATCACATCCTTTCGCGAATAAAATGGGAGCCTCTGCAGATATCATCTTGACCTCTGGGTCAGCTTTCATCACCTTCTTTATGCGCGCTAAGGGTAATTGGTGGATTTTGTAGTCATGATTATCCGATTCTAGATGATTGATAATGTGCTGCCAGTATGTCGTCAAGATATCCCGAGAATTGCCTTGCAAGCCTTGATTTACCTTGATGGGAGTCAGCATTAGAAATTCAAAGCTTGCCTTTTAATATCACTGATCCGAGGTTTCATGTATGTTGTAAACACCATATCGAAGAGCAAAGACCGAGGTAACACCAACATTTGCCCATGTTCCCGTATATAATTCTGGCACTGGCGCATACCCTTGCGCAGAAAGCTGATAGTCCGTTTCCCTATCAGCGACGGTTTGAAAGTGGGATAACGGAGTCAAGTTATCCCTTTGACTCGATCTACGCAACATCCAACGTACCGCTGCACTCGCACCTGTGTTCCAATAGGTTAGGTTAGTTATCAATTTTCTATTGAGATAACAAAGTAAGAGAAGAAATAGAGGGGAAGAGTCAAAGAGATCAACGGACCATAGTGACCACCATTCCTGATGTCATAGACAGGCGGTTGTCGGTTTTGCTGTTGTCCCGAGTTCTGAGAAGATTGTTCCATTGAGATGAACGTCTGTGAGGATAATTGCGATCGGAAAACGAGGCGGCCTACGCCATGTAACAAAGGAACCACAGAATTCGAGAGATTACATAATTTACCAAACAATCAACAATTTGATCTTTATAGGTTTGTGATGATTCTCAGGCTTACTTGTCGTTGGCGCGCTAAGCCTTTTCCGGCTAAAAACGAAAAAAAGGAATCGAATGATAAATACAAAATGATAACTTTACCTCTTTTCGAGCGGACGTCAAACCCATTTGGGCTTCGCATTAACCCTTTTTGGATTCAGAGGCTCTGAGGGACTCTTATCTCAGAACGTTCGGCTTCGTCAAGCTATCATCTCACAATATCATTTGTTACTAGTAGGTTAGTGGGCTTATAGAGAATTCCAAGTGATCTACTGAACTTTAGATCAGACTTCA
Source organism: Pseudotulostoma volvatum (assembly GCA_019804575.2). Taxonomy (NCBI): domain Eukaryota; kingdom Fungi; phylum Ascomycota; class Eurotiomycetes; order Eurotiales; family Elaphomycetaceae; genus Pseudotulostoma; species Pseudotulostoma volvatum. The sequence continues at coordinate 11,739 of JAHQZX020001175.1, forward strand.
GTGCATATTTTCTAAGGTGTGTAGAATCATCTGTACAGTACAGCTGCTAATAACGTACCACTGTACAGTCGTCATTAAAGAACCAGTCGATTCTTGCATCTACTAAGGATCCTCAGCGGGATGACTGCGCCTTTATCCGAGGGCCCCTCGATTTTTGAACAAGCCCAAGAAACGGTGCAATTTCTGAGAAAAGGCTTGGATAGACGCCTACACAACCCCAGAATTGCAATTGTCTGTGGTTCTGGATTAGGTGGCCTGGCAGAAACAGTTAATGACACACCGAAGGTGGAGTATGAAAATTGGACAATACCCCACTTTCCTCGCAGCACGGGTAAGGTCTGCTATATACTTACTTGCTACTTAGATGGGGACTGAGAGATTTTGACATTTCTTCTCTCGTTAGTCTCTGGGCACACAGGAAAGCTTGTTTTTGGATTTCTCAGCCGCACTCCTGTTGTCTTGATGGTTGGCCGTACACAGTAAGCTTCTTACTAGGCAAATTGGTCTCCATCCGACAGTCGCTTATATATGACGCCAAAGCTATTATGAAGGCTATTCTATGGAAAAGATTACATTTCCAATCCGAGTCTTCAAGTTGCTCGGAGTAAATACCGTCTTCCGTAGGTACAGAACATTCGCTGGTGAAGCAGTGATTGATCAATCATCCAAGTCACAAACGCATCGGGAGGGTTGAACCCCGAGTATAAGATTGGCGATGTAGTTCTCCTAAATGACGTAGGTTTGGCTCCTCAATAGTTGTCAGGACGAATCCATTCTCATGATGCAAAACAGCATATATTCTTGGCTGGACTGGCGGGATTTCATCCTCTGCGAGGGCCAAACGCGGAGGATTTCGGCATTCGCTTTCCACCACTATCAGACGCATATGATATAGAATTGCGTCGTTCCGTTCATAGGGCATGGGGTAAATTTATTCTGCCGGGAAGTAGACGGAAGCTCCATGAGGGAGTTTATGCTTTCGTCGCTGGACCAAGGTCGATTCATTTATACCCTCACTTTCCGTGATTTTAAACGTGTCAAGCTAATAATGCTCAAGTTATGAGACGCGAGCAGAATGCCGTATGCTGCGGAATCTTGGTGCAGATTTGGTTGGGATGTCGACAGTACCCGAGATCATTGTCGCTAGGCATTGTGACATGCGAGTGCTCGCCCTAAGCCTCGTTACAAACAATGCTGTGCTTGAACCGGTTCCTCGCGGAGATGACGATCTCTTTGAAAATTCAACGGCAAGCGAACTCGGCAACATCCTACGAAAAGGGAAAGCGAGTCATGACGAGGTACTTGAGGCAGGACGTCTTGCAGCCGTTGATATGCAGGTAAGCTTGTTGAGGAAAAGGCATTCTCTAAAGGCCAAGTCTAACGTCCAGTATCACCGTAGATACTAGTTGGACGGGTCATTGAAGATACCTTCGCACAGACAGTCGTTAAAGTCAACTAAGGGTTCCCAGAAATTTCCAGAGTGGCTGAAGCCGGCGCCGAGCTTGAAGCCTGAATGGGGAAGCGTGTGATGTGCTAATAAGTCAGTTGCCTTGAGGTGTGGATATTGTGAAGGCACTGTAGCGCTTGTGAACTTCCATAATAGCTTTTCTCCTATCATCTTTTAGGCTCATGTCGTGAGCGGGCAAACTTTTGTGATAGGCCTTCTCTCTACTGGGTTTATCGACCTGTACGATGGTGTATTTATCTCGAAATCGGCCCGATTGGTGCTCGACGGAATCGCAGCTTCAACGTCATTTTCGCACTGTTTTTGCTGAAGGATTCTGTAGGCCTTCGCTCACAGCCCCAATCCGGGAAAATTCACGTTAGCTAATTTGCTACTCTCCCTTTTGTAATGTCTTCTGGGATCTATGATAGGACCGAGCCTATCGAGATTATTTGCGGGTCTCATTAAGTCTGGCGTCATCTTGGCCTTGGGAAGGCTAAACCGGCTGCAGCAGTGGTAGCTTCTTCCTTGTTCCTTTATTATGCTATGCACAAAGGTTTAGCCGCAGTGCAAGGCTCCACGTTCATTCGTCTTTATATAGAAACTACTAGTAGCAGCATTGAGGAGGGCTTGAATATGAATAAGACTCCCATTGATGCAGAATGGATCAAGATGAGCAGACTAGTAGTATACGGTATACATCAAGCGCATGAAAACCGTGAAGTTGATCATGGAGATTGACTTTTGACCCTGGTATTATTTCTGAGTGAGGATGCAACCACCAGCCAGTTGCGGGCTTACTAAGCTTAATAAAACTAACTTACTCTGAGCCTCCGCTATCCCAGTTGTGTTGATAACATTCAGCTAGAAGCATCAGAATACTTACTAATGTGACCAAGGCTTGGGGTGTCTTATGCATATCTCGAACACCTCGGGGTGTTGCGTACTAGCAACTGGCATCTATGTAGGTCAAGTGAGGTTTTTTAGATATATACCAGCAATATCACATGATTTGTGTATCTTCAACAACTAATCAAATTAAAGATTGATGAGTTTCACAATTTCGTAATAAAGATTTGCTGGAGTGGGTTGGAGATGAAAGATGATAGGAAGCCTGACATTCTGGTAGTGGCAGGCTGACTATCGATGATACTAAGTAAGGATATCTAGGAACGATGGCGGGAATCCCGTCCAACGGAAGGAAACCGATGTGAATGGGCTGTGGACATCGTTGACCATCAAGCCGTTTATATTCGCGAAATACGGTATCTTTTGCTGCGCCATCAGCTAAACAATGAATTCTCGATCCATATTAGAAACAAAAACAATGTCGAGCCCCGAGAAATCGAAAATTTTTATTCACTTCTCTCTGTCCTTTTGGTTTGTCTCACTCAGGCTCTCAAGGTTATCATACTAATACAAACTAAAGGAATGTGCGGCAGGGATAGCTATAATTGTGTTAGACATTTTCGTTGAACGATTAATGTGAGATACATACGTCGCTGGGTAGCCCTCCCCGGAGCCAAGCTGATACGTTGACGCTGTGTTGACGCTACAGGGTTGTGGAGGCATATTGTTCCGATCTAAGATACCCAATGCGTTCTTCTTATCTTGGCCGAGAAAAACACCCAGGTCTCGTGTTTTGTACTCTTGGTGCACTACACCCAATTGTTCAACTCCCATTTTCCCTGCTTGGAGAGAATTATCTTTTGGTGCAGCTTTGCTTCCAACCTTAAGAAGCTCAACGATATCTGCTTGGCCGACCAGACTTGGCCTTGGATAATTCCGCCTCGAGTCTCGTCTCCAATAAGGATTGTCGGCTATATCTCCGGAAGGAAGAGTAACGGGGTCGTCATAAGGCAGCGAAAGTAATGCACCTGGCGGAGGGTTCCGATATTGAGGATTTAAAGGGACACCAGTCGAACGATTTGAATCCACAGCAAACAAACATCGAAGACGCTCCCATATTCCAACAGACTGAAGAGTGTACTTCTAGGAAGATATCAGTGACAAGATTCCGCCGATGATAATATGACCAACCTTGTGGATGGGAAAGGCATTAACAGTTGACTTGAGCATTTCCGTAGGAGTCCGAAGACCGAAACAAAAGAGCCTTAATTTCAATATACAGAGGAAGTCTCTGCAAACCCTCCACTTACTACATAAAATACAGTGAAAGAGAATGAATGTTTGAGACTTGAAGGGAAATTGGATACAAACATATATGAACTTGACCGAGTTTCTCGGAGTCACGTGTATGGCCCCACTTACTATTACTAACTACATATGTATTCAGACATTGTCAATGATTCCGAATCACTACTTAGATATCCTAAACGTATGACATGCTTCAAACTTTCCGATCGAAACGAAGATCTTATTTAGTCAGACAACAAGGTTTAATAAAGTGATTTACAACAACGGATCGATTCATTATTATTACAAGCAGTCTCTTTTGTTACCCTGCTACATGGAGGACCATGACGTTACCTGCTTAAGTTCAGACTCTTTCGGCCTCCTCGAATTTCTGCTGCCGCCTCAAGAGTTGAAAGAAGCTAGCACGGCCCGTACCTCCTTGGATGGTTTCTTAAGAGACCCTTTACTCCTTAGGGAAGACCTCAAAGAAGGATGCGGTGGACGGCTCTGGCCAGCTGGCATATTGCTTGCAAAGTATATGTTACATGAACATCGTTTAGATCTACTTGGAAAATCAATGTCTGTGACCTTTTCTGGTGCTCGAAATTTAATCTTTTTTAATCCGAAAACGAACCCCGGGCTAAAAATTTTTTTGGATGGTTAGAGTTGAGTTAGGTGCCGGGAGCGGCCTTGTAGGGCTCGCAGTGGCTAAAGGTTGCTCCATAAGCGTGCCCATTTACATTACGGATCAGAAGTCCATGCTGTCCTTCATGGAGGAGAATATTGACTTAAACAGTTTGTCGTCAGATGTGAAGGCGGTTGTCTTAGAATGGGGTTCAGCTCTGCCTGACTATATTCCTCACCATCCGGCTGTCATTCTCGCCGCGGATTGTGTTTATTTTGAGCCATCTTTTCCTCTTCTTATATCTACCATGCAGGAGCTCTTGGGTCCTGAATCGGTGTGTTACTTCTGCTTCAAAAAGCGACGGAGAGCCGACCTTAGATTTATGAAACAGGCAAAGAAAATATTTCACGTCGTTGAGATTCGAGATTATCCTGACTATGAAGTCAATGCCAGAGAAAATCTGTTCCTATATTTGATACGGTCGCGGTCGGCAGGTCAAAAGTAGCGCTCAAAGAACAGGTACAAATTTCTGGTGATGTTCATTGTTCTAGTGGGAGAGAATCAAGCAGCTGTATAATCTACTATTTGACTACGTCTCTAGCTTGACATATATCTAATTCCATAACCTTAGGCCCTACAATCTTGCCTATTCCACCGCTCCCCCTTACAGTCTTAATCTCAGCCTTTCCCAATTCCGATACCATTTCTTCTCTGAGGCCTTTTCACGCTCGGTTAGACATTTCTAAATGAGGTTTCCTTCTTGCCCTTTGTTGACGTCTTGCTACGAGTCTTGCTCCCCAGAGCGCTTCTTCAGGTTATTAGAACTCTCAGTTCAACTTCCATCTAGCGGGTATCTAGGAAGACAAGTGTCTTGAGATGCCAATATATCTCATATCCGAAGGCAGGTGAATTTGAGATGCCTTTGCATCTTGAGCATCCTTTTCACCCTGTTATCCCATTTATTAGATAGGAAATTTCTTAAACATTGAATAAAATAGAAAAGAATCAAACTCAGGGAAGGCGAGAGCTGGTAAATTGTCGTCATCTCAGTCAGGTGAATAACGCTCATGACGTTCGAGGCTGCTCTCATTCTTCCAGTCTCATTTAGAGAATATGCTTGCAAATAAAGGAGTAATGATATAAGTCAATAAAGAACTTATATATAAGAAGAAACATAGTAAAGTGGTGTGCCATCTCAGCTGGGCAGTTGAGCTGTACCCATTCTTATCGGTCCACTCCATTATATAAATGGCGTCTTGCCACAATCCTTCAGCTGGCATGTAAATTACTAAAATAAGACGGTAGACCTCAATCCGGTTAACAAGTTCTATGACATCACATTCCGCGAAGCGATCACGAGACAATTTACGCTTTTGATTTAGGGCTGCACTTGCTCTTAAAGGCAGATAGAAGGACAAATACTTTGCTAAAGTGTGTTCGGCCAAATTTTATTAAAGGGCAAATACATTTTCATCCCATTTCGACCTGTCATGTGATTAAAAGGTTGCGAAGAATCATTACTGATATTCATCGTTTTATTTTGCTAGCCAACGCTATGGAAAATGCTCTCAATTCAATTCCCGAGTTACTAGATGATGCTGATGAAAAGGAGAGCATTTATTAGCGGCTTAGCGTTATTGAAAGTAGGCGCGAACGCGCGATTTAGTTGTGGCGCAAACAGAAGATTAAAATACTTGGTCGTGCTAGCGTCTTGGTATTCTTGGCATTTCATTCAAAACCAATTCGCTTATGTAATGGACATCACTATACCAAAAATAGTATAGCATGCCAACATAGACATTGTCCCATAGAAATTTTCCAGGTAGTGTACATATGTACCTAATAGAACATAATATTATTTTATTATTAAGAGGAAGGGCTCAAAGGACGATAGACGCTTAACTGATGCAAGAACTATCAGTCTATCGCTAGAAAAACACACTAAGCGGGGGACAACGTTCATTTCCTTTCTCGCAGTAACGTAAAAGCATCACCGAGCGAGTAGGTCCGAACGCCTATACAAAATGTCATTTTTTGCAGCCATATATCTCGACGCTCGTAGGATACTCTGGTTGATTTTGAGGTTAGATTATATATCGATGGTTACTCGAACTTTTCGCTCGACCGGCCGTCTCGGTGTGAGGAACTACTAGTAAGGGTTGAGGATATCGAGCAAATAGTCTAATGTTATACAGGACCAGGCGTTGCGTTTTGTGTTCACTTGGTGATCACGTGGTGTTAATGCCCCAGGCATACAACCCAGCACCAGGATTCAAGGAGTCGGAGTATGTTTATCCGAACAACTTGCAGCTAGAACCAATCTGGAATAACCCCGTTGGGCATTACAATTTTTGTTTTACCCAGCTCGGCGCCTGTTTACAGGTCCTTCTTACCTGTTGAGCAAAAAATGACATTTTGTATGGGTATTCGGTCCGACTCGCACGGTGTCCTTTTACGTTATTGTTCTACTATTTCTTTTCAACCTCGAAAGAAGAAAAAATTAGTTTTGTTCAATGGTGGCTGTGGATAATAAGGATGGTTGGTTGAAACACCTTCACGCTACTAATGATAGTACAACTGTAAGCGAACGGCCCTACCCAAAACGACGCCACTTGCTCACAACCTCACTGTTTTATTTTGTCTGGACTCTGCACACATTGTTCATAATATAATAATGCCTTCAAAAGGGGGCAATTCCGGCTCTCACGACCCAGGCTCGCTAAATCGGTAAAACCATCTGATGACTAGGTGTGATCACTAAGCTAATCAAACCAAAATGTCCGCATAAGATGTCTTTTCTAATCGTACTACATATCCTACCAACCATTGTTTTTGTATAGCCAAGTATTAGGCTTTATGATAATTTATAATCAGTTCGATAAATTGACCGATCGCCTAATCGCAGGAAATTGAGCCACCTACCCCGGGGCTTCTCGGATTATACACCTTCCCCGAGATAAGGCTTCATCTCATTCCTCCAGCTATGTACATACTTGCCATCGTAGGAGTTTACGACGGCTAAGCCTCTCACCACCCCACATTCCATACAGGAGTTCCATCAAGATTATACCTAAACTTCAGAGCCAGGTTGCTAGAGCAGTCGAAGCCCTGCCCCCGAAGCATCATGAAGGGCCAACAAACGGTGAGGTTGTTAACCTTCATCGAAGAAGGCTATCTCTGCATCCAGGGAGTGAAAGATTATTAATGAGGACTGAGTTTGGAAGAACCCCCACGCCGCAGGGAAGGACTATATACATTAGCTTTCACAGGCAACAAGCAAGCTGGGTCCTTGGTTATGCGGGTTAAGAGTACAACCGTGAGATGACTGCCAACCCTCTCCAGTATTCCCAGCAAGAGGCCTAGTCATGCCGTAGCAGTAGCGCTTACTACTGCCTGCGATCTGAAATTCCATACGCGAAAGCCAGATAATCCCCTCTAATAAAGGTCTGAGCTTTCCTAGAGAGGAAAGAAAGCCCTCAAAAGCGGAAGAAGAGTAAACCCTGTCACTCAGCTATCTCGAACAGGGATCGAACAAGGCTATTTCAAGGGTCGGATGGTAGGTGAATACGACATCGACGATGTTAGAGCATACTAATGGAATGGTGAAAGCGATAACTTTCACTTCATCTGAGATGAACTATCAGGCGAAGAAATTCGTCAGCGAATTTGGTTACCGTATATTAGACTCCTCCTTCGGTACGGATAATCTTCGACTCACCTGACTGTCTAGCATTGACTATACTTCTCCCTTTCTTTTGGTACATATCAACAGTGAAATTTAGTTTATTTCCTTCGATATGCCCGGGCCATGCGTCTACATTAGAAACTTTACTATAGGGCCTGGAGTTATTATGGCTGATTCGATAACGTGAAGGAAGAAGCGGCAACTGTAGTGGAACGGTAGGCTGTGCTAGGGTGTTATCAATATAACTCTATAACTAACATAGGGTTAAAGTTATCAAACCAAGGCTATCGTTAGTAAGTAATTACAGCCAAGGAAGAGGGGAAGCCGTAGCTGATGATCTTATTTAGTAGAATCTTTGAAGAACATAGGGATAAATTGCTTACTGCATATATGGAAACCTATCCGAGCCTGGGCTGTAACTTCACTCAGAGATCCCATTCTTACTCAGAACCGAAACCTACCACAACTAAGCCGCTCGCGGAGGCTGTGCGTAGCCCCAGAAATCGCTAGCGCACTATCCTCTTTTCTTCCCTTTCTCTTTATTTTTCTCTTCAACAAAACCTTCTTGTATATAGGAAAACCTGAGTTATAACAAGGTTCGTTTATCCCTCAACATTAGGTTTTGTTCTTTTCCCTTCTTTAGACTCATTGGACAAGACGGGCAGTAGACTACAGTAACAACGGCAACGGCGACGGCAACGGCGAGGCAGCCCTCCTCTTTTCTGAGCGATAATGACAACGACGATAGGACGATAAGCTCTCCTTTGGCTTATAATATCAGCAGCAACAACAATGGATCCAAAGGGGAATGACATGTTTAACAACGCCCCCTTCAAGTTCTAGCCACCTTGACTTACTCTTCTCTCCCTTTTTTCTTCGTGTTAAGATTCTTGATTTTTCGCGATAGCTACTATAATAAACCTATGCATTTGATTTCGGCTTCCTTCATCAAAACTCGAAATTTAAACTTGATAATGATAAGCCTTGTCATTCTCTTGAAGCGCCACAGCACGCAGTGCGATTGAAGATTCTGAGGGGACTTGTAGGCATGCTACTCCCACGCCTAATCTCTTCACTGGCAGGATTTCTAACTTAGATCCCGATTATCACACGCCGCATACTCGGCTGTTGTACTAGCCTAGTACGCCAATAGTTCCTCTCATGCCCCCAATCGCAGCGGCAATGGTTAGCTTGGCCACTAGTTTGCTTTCGAATTGAAGGTACAACAAGGTTAGGTCACTACCGTCAGAATTTTCTGGGTCGGGGAGCACAAGTCGGGGTCGTTTGATGGTAGCTGATAGCAATGTAGATGGTCGTGTTGAATTGTGATGAGGGGTAGCCATTCTACTGCTGTGAGAGAAGCTCAGCCCTTAGGTGACTAAGCTGTTCATTAAAGGCCTCCTGCCGTTGGCTAAGCTGCTTATTGAAGACTTCTTGTTGCTGATTCATGAGTTGAGCCAACCACACAGTAGTGGCTTGATCGTTAAGCGGAGGGCAGAGAGCGTAATATAAGGTAGTAGCAACAATTATAATAGACACCTTCCCAACTTCAAGTTGCTTAAACTTACCGGCAAGCCGCATGTTGGCTAGCTTAGTACTTGATAACAATACCTTAACTTGAAGTGCTTCTACACCGCATGCATCGCTACAAATGAAACGCTGTAGCTATAGCCATTAACTCAAGCTGGGCCGGTATAACAGCGGTAAGCGACGCAAAATAGCTTTTTGAAATTAGTGTTACAGCACAGCAATAGCAGAAGGGGTGATAGATTAAGAATCTATCAAGCTTCAGGTGAGTAGGAAAATAATCTCGGTTAAACTAGACCAAGGGGTATAGGGAACTTGAAAGTCCAGTGCTAATTACACCAATCCCCAGTATTTATCCTTGTCTGGCACAGCGTTAAATAGTCTACTGTCCTCATAAATCCACCTTAGCGAGACGTCTTAAAGCCGGCCGGCCACTAGAAGGCTACTAGGAAGCGCAGGCAAGGGGGCGGTCGCAGTCTTCAAGTCGGACAAGCAGGAGACAACTCAAGTATGGGGCGTGCGACAAGAAAAGACACTAAGTAGGAAAATCACCAATACAAATGGGTCATCAAGAGCACGCCTCGTCCCGGATGGATAAGCTTAAGTGGACGTTTCGGCGGTATCGAAGCAACGCTTGTGATAACTTCAAGGATCGAGGAAGCCGCCATTTTACACGGCGGACTAATGCAACGACAAGTTAGGGGTACCAGGACAGACAGAGCGACGTGACAAGGTAGGAGAGACAGCCGACAAGCGAGGGGACCGAAGTAATGAGCAAGGAAAATCTTTAGGACAGATAGTTAAGGTCTAAGGTGCCCCAGGTGGATGGCATGTAATGACAGTAAAGTCGAGTGTAAGGGAACAAGAGTAACCCAGGCGAAATCTCATTAATAAAAGTAAGCAAGCTTCATCTAGTTGCTCTACTTTTCCGCTCAACTTCAAGGTCGTTTTAGTAAGTTGGCTCACCAATTGCCTTCCGTTACACATGAAGTTTGGATCATATAACGTATTATATTGATCCCAATCAATGTAGTTATTGATGTAGAATGTCTCGTGCCAGTCGGCATAAGATGTATGCTGCGCACTCCACTCCAATGCGTAGAAACGGCGACAGCCGAGGTTGCGTTTCTTGACCAGCCAACATGCCTCTGCTGAGTCCGTCGGCATTGGCAGCGCCGAGCTTCCACCATACCATGTTATGCGAGCCATTATTTAGGATCTGAAGCCGATCAATATAGGCTCCGGTATACGCCGCTGGCTTCCTTTTAGAGACTTTTTCCCCCGCCAATTCGGAGCACAGCGTACTAGTTCCTCGGTCAACTTGCGGACACCTTCTGGATCCTTCCCGTCTGGTTTCCAACAGGTAATTGAGCCATGGACCTGGACAATAAAGGGCTTGACCCAAGAGGCATCCGGGTCGCGCCGATCCATGACCTGTGTAGACACCACGACTTTGTCATGTTTCTTTCTGCTTTCACGAACAAATACTGCCGGGGCGTCCAAGAATCCACCAAGTTTCAGGACCCGGTCAAGGTCGCCAGCAGTAGTTTGTCATCGCCACGGATCCCTGAATTTCTTGCCTTCCAGCTACGTTGCACCAGGTTCAGTCCTCGACTAGGTCTGGTCGCTTCGTTTCGCAGTCGGTCATCTACACCAGTGTGTGGTTTTATCTGGCCATACAAGATCATCTCTTCATTACATTCGCACCAGTCTGCTGTGTAAGATGGCAGATTATCTGTTCTTGGAAATCATCAGGTTTGTTCGTCCACACGAAGTGCTCCTTGATGACCTATTTGTGGGCAGCTTCCGTATGCGACGTGTCTACCCCATCTATTGTCCCATACATGCGAATAAGCTCCGGGTAGGGGCTGATGGCGTGAAATTTGGGGAAGTTAAAATGGCCGTTTTCATCCTTATCACGAGCGTTGCTTCGATACCGCCGAAACGCCCACTTAAGCTTATCCATCTAGAACAAGGGGGGGTCGCTCCATATATCCTAGAGTCTCATCATCATGTGACCTGTACTGCGCGAGCATCCAGAAGTCAATGGCTGCTCGCGTATATATAAGCATCGCTTTGCGTCAGAGCCGCTTAAAAAGTGGAGCAATAATAGGAATAAGCTGCCGAGCCGTCGCCTTCTGTTCAACGCCTGTCCACTGCTTGACATGGCTGAAGCTTGAGAATGTTTTCAGCCCTGGATGGGGGTGCACACAGGCGAATCTGTGATCTAGCTGATCCAAGCCCTTTGCATCTTGGAGTCGAGTTTGCCGCTAGCATCAGTTTTGCGCTTTCTTGATGCGGGAAATAGTAGCTACAATATGTGTCTTTATCCACTCAATAAGGTAGTGGATAATTCTCTTTGACAACAGATGCAGCATGTCCAGCATCATTGCGGCATGAATATCGGTGTAGGTGATCCCATGCGAAACAGTTGACATCATGGACCATCATCGCTTTTTCTCCCTTGCCGAGGTCCTGGAGCGGTATGGTGTGCTGCCTAGCAATCAATTGCTGCGTATATTGATATGTTCGCTTCGGCCACTTCTTCTGGATATTTTTGCGCTGATTGGGAGGGACCTGATAGATAGTGTAGTGACGTCCACTTTTCACTCCGGTCAAGAGGGCCTGCTCTTCGGAGTCGGCCATAATTCCCGTAATAATATCGTCGATAAAATCCATCGGCACATTTTATCTCAACTCCATCGCGAGATAGCTGCTCGATTGCTATAGAGACTCAAATAATATCAGCTATTACTCTGTATGAAAATCAAGACAGGCTGTTTCAAATCGCCAAGGAGGGAAAGAAGCATTCTTGTATACTAGTATCTATTTAATTATGGGGCGTTTGCTTACGTTTGAATATCATTCGAAGAACACGATGGTAGGCCTCCGCTCTAAGCAACCGTTCACACCCATCCGTTATCGGCATGAAACCAATCAATATCAGAGCTGGATGTGTCTGTTGGTGGCGAGCACTACTGTCAAGATTTCCTATAGTCATGTAGATGGGCCAAACCGAGAGGCCACCGTGATGCTTTGTGAGAACCGTTTTGTCAATCCCAATAAGAGGGACAACTGTTCCTCCTTCCGGTAACTTCACTTGCATCTCCCACCACCATTCGCCAGTCCACATCTCAATATACACCCATAAATTATTGTCATTCCACAAACGAATAGGGGCATAGGTCAGGTTATCTTTAAATGGGACATGGCCAAGAAGGAAGCGGGCAGCGTTTTCGAGATCCTAATACTATATGGGATAGGTTTGAGATGCAGCACCAGCGATTTGAGAAGCGGGAGTAACTGTCGCCGTCTTCCAGTTACTAATGGGTAGTCCATGTGGGATACTATTTAGCTTTTGGTGCCATTCATCGGCGCTGTGAAAGCTAGGCATCTCAAAGACGGGACTAAGTCTTTTATCATGGAAAAAGGCCGTGACATCGCATTTTGTCAGCTGCCTTTGATGGAAGAACATTGCCAGGGCGTAGTCGAATTCGCTTCGGAAGGGATGAAATTTGCTATCTGCCGGCCTTGAATTGCCGCCTGGCGGTAATGACGCAGTGACATCATCCGGTAGATCAAAGGTATCATTACCTTCCGTTGAAGGAATTGGTATCCCTGCTTTTCTACCCATTGCCTCCGCAGAGCCTTGTGGTCTCAGACCTGATGTTGTTGATAACCTGCCCAGTTGAGGAACATTTCCAGCTTCAAATAATGATGGCATAGCTTCCGAGTCCGACGGTTCGGCTACCGGTTCAATAACAGATCGATAAAGGCATTACCAAATATTTGGCAGCATCATGTCTTCCTGGATGTGTTAACTCGGGGCCTCGGCTAATGTCTGCTCCTGTCCAAATATAGTAGTATCGTAGAACGCGCTTCGTCCGTCACATAATATGAACTTAATAGAGGCAAAATTTGAACAAGCATGCAGCAAACTTAAACGGTCGATTCTTGGGGCACTTTCTTGTGGCCGTGGGTCATCGTCAGCATATTTTCATTACGAGCTCCCAGCACCTACATTGTGAAACATTTTCCCTTTGGTTTATGTAATCCTATACAAAATGTCAGCCTAACACACAAAACACACACACTAGTTAGTATCAAGCTGAGTTCGATCACTTGATCCTTAGTTTCTCTCTCCATACACAACAAAGTTCATTGGATGTTTTCTCACCATCATGTGAGTCAGGGTATCCTTTCCTTCCAGCCTCCAAAATCTTATTTATTCTGATTGGCCAACTTGTCACACTCGACCCCTGCTGTTATATCTGCATTGAATGAAGAGTCACGCCCACGACATACACATTGACGACTATTATTATCATTCCTCCTATCTAACGTTTGCAATTGGGGGAACGAGAAAGATTTTTGAGGCGTTTCAGAGGCTTTTTTTGTCCCAGTCCGCTTGTACCTACCTACACTTTCATAGAGACTTGCCATCTAATAGGCGAAAGATTCGATGGAACCCAAGTACAAGTGTAGCGAGCCAGCGCGTGGGGAAAGGGATGGAAAGAGATAACATAGTCCGGCATACAGTGCTTTGCGAAATGGTTGTCCCACCAGACAAACTGGCTGCCGCTCACCCCAGCGCAGGTCTCTTGGCATAGCTTGTTGTTGCCCAACAAAACAGATAACACGATCAATTCCTAAACTTGTCCCCTGTTTCTACCGTATAAATATACTCTTCACCTCATAGCGCTATACCTGGAAGGCTCCCAGATGACGTTCTTCACTTCATAGCGCTATACCTGGAAGGCTCCCAGATGACGTTCTCCACCGTATTCAAGTCCGCTTAGGCTGCGGCGAGCATCCAAGTACGATAGCGAAGGCTATGCATGTGTCTAAGAGGACAATAACACGCACCCGGCTATCTCTTGACCTCTTTGGCCAGCCGTACCCACCTACTACGGTTGTTCTGGGCCGTCCAAGGACTTTACTGCCTGCGCAAGAAATGGTAATACCTGAACATTGCTTATTGCGGAGATGATATTGTATCTGACAGCTGTTGTATAGCGTTTACTCGAGTTCCTTGACGATAATCCCACTGCGTATCTTGACGAGATGCAGCAGTTGATATTCGATGAATATGAGTTAGAAACCACTATTTCTACGATCTGCAGGACTTTGACTACAGTAAAATGTTCGAGAAAAGCAGTGCAGGCACGAGCTGCTGAGAGACGCGAGCCACTTCGGCGTGCCTGGCAAGGAATCTAGAAACAGTACAACTGGTATTCTTAGACGAGTCGGCCTCCAATGAGTGCACCGGTGATAGAGAATATGGATGGTCTCATCGGGGATTGATTTGCCGGCAATCACGTCCGTACAGGCGGTCCGAAAAGTGGAGCATCCTACCAGCTTTCACCCAGGATGGCTACCGGACTGGATTGTATTCTGAGGCTCGATTACAAGTGAGCTTTTCATGGACTTTGTGTGGGAAAGAGTTCTTCCGCACTGCTCATCATATCCGAGTCCGCGCTCCGTTATTATTTTAGACAATGCACCAATTCACAAAAACCCCGAGTTGAGGCAGATGTGAGGAAAGAGGCGTTTTACTGAAGTTTCTACCGCCATACTCCCCTGGTTTCAATCCAATTGAAAGCATATTCAAAGACCTAAAGGCTCGGATTAAAAGGAGCTTTATACTAGCAGCTAATTTCAGTGATTTCGGAAATTTTCTGAACTTTGCAGTTAACCAATGTCAGGGTCCGAACGCGAAACAACATATCTGAAATGTCGGGTATCATGTATCTCCTTAAATTAAATACTGGAAGTGGTATTGATAGAACTAAAACTACTTTGGAGGCGTCGACGCTTAAACTTCAATATCTTCAGGCGTATCGAAGCGAGTGTGCCCAGCTTAAACCCGAGCTCCTTCCAGATTCTCTCCGTCATTCCTTTACCATCCTGTAGACATTCTAACTCTCAATCGTCCTCAATTAGTTTCTCTTTGATGTATCTATATATCTCGACCTTCTTGGGGGTATTGTGCCCTCGCTCCCTCGTTAACCGATCAAAGAAATCTTCCAAGATGTCTTCGGGATTCTGAGCGCTAGCTGCCAGCGGGCTTGAACTCGGCGGGTACCTCGGGCGTTCTGGCGTCCGACATTGCTGGTTCATTTGGCGAAGATGAGAGACAAGAAAGGTGTTAAGAAGGGCCGATGTAATAGATGCCACAGATGCAGACTGGTTATCCTGCTTTGCTACTGTCTCCAGCTTTTTATGACTTCTATTCTCTCCACCTGCAAAGTGCGACAACCAATTGCGGGGAGGGTTGTTTAATTGTTGAGAACCCATCGTTGACTTCCTTACTCCAGCGCCAAAATAGATCTGAGGGCACGGGATAGTGATCAGCAGCAATATCTGGGGCTCCAGGCTCCTTGCCTTGCCAGTAAGTTCTACCTTTGTGACGGCAACGCGCATTAATACAAACCCAGCAATCAGCGATTCCAGGCATATGATTCCCGGTTGCTTTCTCGGACTCTAGAACTTGCAGGAGATCACTTAATTGCGCCTGAGTTGCTGTCTGGCAGCCCTGGCTTGATGTTGCTCGGGATTGGTGTTGACATAGAGCCTGGGGCTGGGGTTGGGTTCGGGGCCGGAGCTGAGGCTGCTGTTCCTCTAGGTAAAGATTCACCCTTACTGATAATGCGCGTTGCGGCCACCGTTTGTGCCACTCTTCTAAGCAAGTCAATACCGATGATAGATCACCGCTAGAGCCAAGCTCCTGGGGAAACTCGTCAGCTTGCCTACACTTGTTGTGAGACACCGTAGCCAGTAGGCTTGCCACGTGGAACACTCTGGGCTTGAGATCGAAGAGTATTTCGTCCCTCCAGTCTGTGATATTGATCATAGAGTGGCCTGTCTCTCGTGAAGTATCCGGGTACCAGGAAGGACTTCCTTGCCACAAAGTGCCTTCCAAGTACTCTGAAATTTCAGAGGTGATTCTTCCTCATCCTCCATGTCATCGTCTTCTTGTTCTTCACTCCCGAGCGGTCGCGGCGTGCTTAAATCCTTCAGATCCTCGCCGTTGCCAGATTGTATTTCTTCATCGATGATCGATTCCATCCTTTCTATTGTATTGGCCTTGGATCAGGCTGGGTAGGAGTCTGAAGCTCAAATATAGTTGATAGGCTTGGTGGTTAAGACATCGACCTCTTGGAACTCCGTGTTGTAGACGGCTGGGATAGGGAATTGGCTCGCTTTCTTGAAGAGGACCGTCTAGCATCCTTTCTTTGTAGCGCCATTGATGCTGACAGGATATAAGAAGTAATATATATGTACTTAAAATGTGAAAGGTCAGATGCTTGAAAAGAAGGTGAAAGAGCAAGGGAGGATGCATAACCGAAGCAATTTTTTTGAGGGCAGTACCCAATTTGGGGAGTTTGTCCGGTGGGACAACAGCCATTTCGACTACGGATGCATGATCAGCTTGAAGCCCTATCCCGCATAAAGCTAACCACATGATTGAAAGCGGCTACGGATTCGTTTACGACATCTATCAACTAAACCGCTTTCAGCTGGGTACCTAATATAGCGTAGGTGGCCACGACCAAGAAGTACTTATCATATATGTAAGTATTTGGGGAATTAGAGCGCTGTCGATCGTATGATAGTACGGATAATGATATATCTATCTCTTACTAACTTCTTAACTATAGGGCCCATAAACCAATCAAGAAGCGAGCGCTTCGTCTCTCGAGACATGGTTGTTAGTATGTAGAAGAAAGATTATGATAGTATAAAAGTTGAGTAAATACTGAAGCCTGGAGCCGGAAGAACTCAGTTATTTACAAGTCGTGCAAACAGTTACACGAGCAGATAAACGCAATACAGAGCCACGTCCACGCGCTTCAGCGACTTGACCTCCAAAGCCAGAAGGGGGAACCAAACGCAAATAAGCATAGTAAAAGCGGGGGTCGGCGCCACAGCAAATCCAGCTAATCGCTTCCTAGAAGGGTTAGGTCCTTAGATTTTCCTATGATAGCCAAGTGGTGATGCGCTAGCCCTATTTGGTCAGGCGTTGGACAACTAACCAGTCAGCAACTTCATTATTATGATCATTTGGTAGGGAAAAAATGTTAAATTTTGTGAAATGCAGGCCACTTAAATGATACCGGAGAAACAGGCCGGGTGATTGGTAACACATCGCACTTGGTACATGGTTGCGGGTTCAAATCCTGTCCCGGCCCACCGAAAATACTGAGGGAAACGCACGCCTGGATCAGCCCTTAGGATTTACAAAAAAATACTATGTGAAAAACTTACCTGTACTGTGTGAAAAGGAGTAGGCTGGAAGCACTAAAAAATACTGAGAAACCATTACAACAATGGGGGTTTTCACCCAGTAAGTATCCATGAAGGATCTTACACGGTATTCCCGCCAGAACACACACATGTAACTAGATGAACCGGATGGCCGAAGGCCAAAGTGGTATATGAAATACGACTATCGAAGAAACGATAAGGGTGGGTGGGAGTCTGTGAGCATTTACGGTTAAGCGGCTCACATCTTCTCATTCCTGAAGTTTATAGAGATAAAGTTAGATACTAGCCTAAGATTGAACAAGTACCATCATGTAATTAATTCAATTGGCGTGGGAGAGAGCTAGACATGTAAATATAGGGTTATACGTACGTGAAGACACCGAATTTGGGGCGACTAAGGCTCTACCTAGAGGTGGAGTTCAGTCCGCCTTCTATATCGCTTGTATCAGCGGAAGCAAGTATCACGCAAGGAGGGAGGGTGCAGGTTATGTGGATTCACTTGGTTATGCGTAACCAGCGATTGACTGTGATTTAGCCGTGACACTTGCTTCCGCCAACTACAGGGCCGACAATCAACGTAGAAAGAACAGGTTCCGAACAAGCCAAGCACCTGGATAGGAATCGGGCAGGTGTCTGTTTGGGCGGCGTCATACTCAAATAGGCATCAAGCTGCGCAAGCCGACCGGATCTCAAGCCAACCTACCTACCTACCTTTGAACCGAACAGGCTCGACCTGACTTTGAGGTATGTGGCAGCTTAGGGCTTACTAGTGCTACTAGTGAAGAATATCCAATGGATGTGAGAAGTTAGCTGCGACAACTTTAGTATAACCAATAGTGCAGACATATGAAGAATCACCAATGCCCAGGCATAACTATAAGAAGGGACTTCACGCCGCTGGTTTCCTCAATCATTTACAACAAAGTCACCGGGCCTGTCATAGTAGTTGATGCCCATTCCCTTTTGAAGTCAGTTGCCTTCCCTTCTCACTCAAACTACAAAATCATATCAATAACATTTTTATTTTAGATATCTTGATAGAATCCTTCTCCGGGCATGGTCGTTTTTCCAAAGGGGTCGGACACCCGCCCGACCGTGATGAGGACAACGTACTGGCCTCTAGTCAGCAAGAAAGGAAGAAGTGTCGAATGATTTCTACTATTCCCGAGGAGATATATTTTTAAATAATAATTCTTTTACCGATGGTGGAGGAGTCAGAAGCTCTTAGGGGGCAGCGAATTCGGTAGTTTATCTTTTTGAACATTTGGCCACGTGGCAGGAAATACTGGGAAATTAATTTCGGAAAGGAGCTTGTCGGTCGGCAAAAGAAATTAATCCCCCGCAATAGTCCCCTGCTACACGGCGAATGTACAAAAAGATAAATAACTGGGGGCCCGCCAATTGTAGCCTACAAACAATCTGCTGCCCTCTAAGAGCCTCGAGTTCCACCAACGTCGCTAAAAGAATTACTATTTGAAACATCTTCTCGGGAATAGACGTATAAATCATTCAACACTTCTCGCTGACTAAAGGCCACTACGTTGTCCTCATCATGGCATCCGACCTCTTTGGAACAGCAACCATGCCCATGACAGGCAGTCGCGGGCCATTGTCGGAGAAGGATTCTTCCAAGATCTAAAATCAAAATATGTTGATATGATTCTGATAGATTTGTATTAAGTAAAAGATTTCTTTGCCAAGCGACTTCCCCAATCCCGCCACCATGAAATGTATTTTCTCGTACCAAGTGGTGGCCCCTTGAAGATGTAGTGGCACAATAATAAATAACAACAATAACTTTGATCTTGAAAGTCAGAAAGAGGCTGTGTCCACTTCAAATATGAATACTAATAATGGTTTTTTTTTTTTTTTAATGCCTATAATAATGATACTCATGTCGCCTTACTGGTTATTCTGCTAGTCCTCTGCGAGGTTGAAGGTATCTTCCTAGGTGGTTGGGCGGAGGGCATAATGCAGGGTTACCTCGTAATTTCAAGGATAGAGGTAAAATAATTAGCCAGCGTCAGTAGGATAACAAGTGGTCTTCGCAACACAATTTAGTAAGTGTAATTATTACATGGGATTGCAAGGATTATCTTCTAAAAGTGCTATCATTGATAAACAATGTCTTGTATTCTATTACAGTGCACCATGCTTAGAATATAGTAGTGTGAACGCAATGGATATCTGCTAACCGAACGCTGGGGACTCGCAAAGCGGCTCCATAAGAAGGTTAATTATTCCCTTGGCAGATATTCTCAAAAGAATCCAGTACTACCAAACAGGGGCTAAGCTTCCTCCAATGATAGCCGTTCTCTAGAATGGCTGTGGAGCTACGCCAACGATGCATCTCTCCACTATCATATACATACATGCATAAATGATTGGACATTCAGGCCTTGTCACACACATAAATTTTGAATTTTCTGGCCTATCGATCATAGGATACCCTATTTGTAGGTTAGATTAATATTATTATTCAAACGGCATGTTAGTGGAGATTGCGGAAATTGGAGAGCGGAGAAATAATAACGACAATAGAAGGAAAAGAAAATAACTTAATGATATTGAGAATTCCTATTCGCATGTGTTGATATGTTTGCATCCCGCTTTCCCTTGTCAGGAGGCGGTCGGTACTATTTTTTCTGGTAACATACCCAACCATCTCGTGAGCCCTTGGCAAGTAGAGTGGCATCTAACATTCCTGTCTCCGCCTTCTATGACTACGTATGTAGTATGTACTAATACACTATGCGCGGCTTGCCCTCCGGCCTGTCGGCCTTGCACGAGCTCGAACGCCTCCAGCTGTATTCAACGTAATATTTGCACTGCCGCTTCGGGCCCTGCTCATGCCTACCTCTACCTCTACTACCTCTAGGCCTACCCCTGCCTCTACAGCCTCTAGTATCACTTGCCACATCCCCTTCTATAGCATTCGATGCATCCTGTATCCCGAGGCGGTATCATCCAGCTCAAACTGCGAAAGATTTCGACGAATACTGGCTCGAAGGCGAGCCAGCATGGCCCTGCGGAGGAGGGAGCTGGCGCCGTAGTGTCAGAATTGCAGCTGGAGTGTTTCTTGGTCTACTCCGAAGGTTGGTAACGACTAAAGGGTCGCGGATGCGGAGCAATGCGTCATTCGCATCCCATTCTATTAGCAACAGTCTTAGAACATCACAACTTAAGCTATTCGACTTACGATACTCTGCTGTAGATGCCAATGCGGATGAGTGTCCCATTTATCTAATGGCTCCTTCGCTTGTAGCCGCCGTAGAAGGGTATGGCTGCAAGGAAGACCCCACTGCTTCGAGAATTTCTCAGTACAGGGTAGGAGAGGTTAGGAGAGGCTGTGGATGTGGTTCACTGGGCATCGGTATAGCTGCAAGTGCATAGCGATACCTCTTGGCGATCAGATCCATTGCAAAGTAGCTAATATGAATCGAGACTTATCCAGCCCACTCCGTGCCCATGTATGTGCGGCGGCGTCTCATTTCGTTCCTGCTTTTTATTCTCAATCATCTCCTCAGGAGCCTGGGTTAGGCGTAAAAGAGATGACGTGTCATAAATCAAATAGCTTTTTATATCCTTGCTGCTTGACTCAATAGGCGACGTAACACGCTGGCCGAAGTTGGGGGACTCTTTCAGGTAGCAGTTGGCCCAACTGGTAGCGGACACGCAAGTACGTCTTCTGTAAATACTCTATAATCGATTCTTGGTCAGAGAATTCTCCTAGAAGCCGCACCCCTGACACCATAAAATCCTCCTCGCTACTTAAGTACACTATATACCAGCAGACAATCCCGAGTACGAGGAATATCATGAGGCAGTTGGCTGCTTTGCAAGGGCTCATCGGCGGCCTCGTTAGGGGTCCCATCAGCAGCCTCGTTAATGGCAGAATTATCTGTCTCGGAGTCTGGGGGTCGTGGGGCATCAGGGCCATCTTCATCAGCGTCATGAATAAAACCCAGAGGCACCTTCCATTTACGCTTCACTTGTAGAACCACATTCTTATTGATGTGAAATATGCAGATTTGTTGCTGTATTGTTGGAAACACTTCATTTAGTGCATCTTTAAGGTTAGAATCAAGGGCAGTGATACCAACCTTTGGTAGTGATGCGCCGATCTCCGTTCATACTGCCTCTGCCTGTTGCGCCAAGTAGGCAAAGCCCTCTCTCTATTCCGTAGAGATAAGGCCAAATCCGGCATTGAAAATGGAGTTAATGTTCGCTAGGCCAGTAATATTGAACAGTGACATCTTGAATCTGTTGGTTTTGTAGGTGTGGTCACAGTTGAGTACCTCAGGCAACCGTAGCCACCCGTCGATTTCTAGAACTCGACGCTTAACACCTTGCTCTCGAAAGGAGGAGCGGATTAATGCCTGGGTGGGTGTATAACCATCAAGGGCATCAAGTCGAATCCTCTGCCGGGCGTTATTGACATCTCTTTAAGTGAAAACAGCCACAGGAAAGTGGTCACGAAGGATCGACCCTGCCCCACGAGCTCGGATTGTATTATGCCGAGAGAGATCCGCAAGGTGCTGTAGCTGATCTTCCGTAATTCCGCGATGCATTGGGTCCAATTGAGACGCCACGGGTAGATATAAATCATTCAAGCGATTACACGAAAGCACTACCTAGATATTATAAATACCGTTCATAGTACTACAATCCCCATCCACATTGATACGCCTTGTTTTTTTTGGCCTTACTCTCTCTCCTAGCCTCTTTCTCGAACTTCTGCTTCTGGATATCTTCCTTTGTGCGCTTGTTACGTGTCGTCATGCCAGCCAGTTGCTTATAGTTGACGGTTGAAGCTCGCCGTCGCTAGGGTTAGTTTCTGTAGCCTACAAAGCTACGCGTTCAGCGCTGATCATTGTCTGCCCCGTTTCTACTCCGGTGTTTTCCACAGCATTGACTGGTATTTCCGAGGCCTTTGCTTCTCTAGCACTCTTCATAGCCTTCACCTATGCTTCTTTCTCCTCTCTAGCTATATCTCTCTCAAGCGTTTCAACGGCAGCCATCTCGCCTTGCAGTGCTATCATGGGATTTAATTTTCCGAGGGTCGTTTTGGGCTGAGTAGGATTGGGTATGCATATTGGCACATTGTGCCCATAGTCACGAGCAGTTCCTATAATTTCCGAGAGTCCTGCGTGGGATCTTTCCCATATCTCATCGAGCCTAGTTATTTGGCCTGCGCTCTGGTTTCGAGGAGATCCGTGACTGACTGTGTTAAAGCTATCGGACTAGCTGTCCTATAATCAATGATCTCGTTGTAATATCGGGGCTCCCATGACGCAGGCGCAAATTCGGGACCTTCGAGCCACCAGCACGGATGGACAAGAGGTATAGGAAAAGGAATACCACGAATGGCTGCTGTCATCAATTTGTGACTGCATGGAAGACCAAACCGAACAGTTGCTTCGCAATTCCCGCGGCACAGAGTTTCGCTTCCGTCATGGTTTTTACTCTCTCCCATCCCTTTTCGATCCGCTTGATGGCGTTAACGCTGGTCTTGCCAATGACATTCCCGAAAGCCGTACGATCCAAGACTCGCGCACTCGCAATATGACTTTTCCTTTCTTCCTTAACACTATTCTTTAGTATAGACCTTGTCGAGCCGATAATACGCTTGACAGCTTTATCGAGAGGGGTTAGCGATTAAGTAACTGCTTCGTGACCGGATGCATGCCTTCTACTTTCTGAGTTGTATGACAGCCAAGCTTCGGGGCTTTCTTCTGCCTTAAAATACCCCCATGCGAGGTTGTGAATCGCCTCTTTTCCTCTGAGTATTTCGCTTTTAAGCAATAGGCCCTGATGCTCTCGACAGCATGCCACTCGCAAAGCTGTGAGACGGCTCCAGGAATCATCAGGTAATCTCGCTAACAAGCCTTCAGCTTGATCCGACGGTACAGCTCTTGGCTCTGGAGCCTCATCATCCCCGAAACAGATTGAGAGGAAAGTGTCAATGGCGAACTTAGAAACACAGTAACTGAAGGCTACAGGAAATGATTTCTCGTGATGCGTAATTTCCACGAATTGAATCGATAACATACCGAGCTTGTTGGTTGAAAATGTTGCATCCAATTCGAGAAGAAAACCCGAGATAAACTTCCTACTAAACTTCCCGCTACTCCTCCGCCATCCAAAAGAGTTGATCAATGATCTTCGCTATTGGCTTCCCGGCGCCGTCAACCTCTTAAAGCGGGCACGATATAACATCCTTTTCCTTTTTAAAAATAGCTAACAGATCTTTAGCTTCACCACAAGGATCTGCTAGTCGCGAATTGCGGTTGGAAGGAATGTTATAATAAGACTTGCGGGATACGGTCAGTCCTTCGGCCTCTAATACTGCGCAAATGTCAAAGACGCCTGACGGTGGGCAAGCGCTCTTTCAATGGTTTTACCAAATTCTAGCATCCGCTGCTGATGAGGACGGTAGGCAAGTGGGTTGGGAGCCATCCCATGGCCATGAAGTTGTTCTCCAAGGTAGAGTTGCCAGGCTTTTGCATCACTTCCCTCTCAATAGCCTTGTATGTACCTACAAGCCATTTACAGTTCTTCTGGTTGACTGTAATAATCTCTCGCTGGTGTTGGCGAGTGACCCTGCCGCTGAAGTCTCTTTCGACATGGTCCCCAAGGCCCCACTTGTTCTCCGTGTCTTCACGGGGCGTGCGTCGAGAAACTACGCCACTAAGGAGATCTACAAAGCTATTTGTGGTCCAGTTCCTCAAAAGCTGCAATTCCGGGAAATAGTGGAAACGCTACAAAGCGCATTTTATCGAATGTCAGAGCACCTTAAGCGGTTTCATATCGAAGCCCGTGATGCTATGACGAAGGCCTGGCGACCTCCACATTGACGAAGTGCAAAAGCTAGCGGCAAATGACTTCATGAATCAATTACCTACTAGCCTTGTGGCGGAGCTACGGGAATCTCAGGTAAGTTGTGAGAACCTGCGTACTGCTTACATTACTCACCGGACTGTAATCTAGGGCTGCTTGGCCACACTATACATAATTCTCGTTTTGTCAGCGAGGCTATTCTGGTCTCTGGCGCCAATTTGTTGAACTGAACTTGTTAATTTGGTGAATATGAACCATAAACCTCTCCTAGCTATAGACTAGTGCATCGCTACGCTGCGACACAAAACCCCACAAGAGATACTGCGTTCCTTACATAAGTGAGCGGCCTCGCCACAATAGTTAATTTTAATAGTGTAAGGAATCGTAAGCGTATTGGAGGCTATCAACGACTATGCTAGCGCGGGGGAGAAAGAGAGAGAAGTCCTAGGCCTGTAGGGTGGGTGGTGGGTGATTCGACAGCATGGAAGTGATAGACAGATAGATAGATAGATAGTGAGGCAATTTAGTAGTTTCGGGGAATATGGTTGTCCTATAACCTAGGACTGCCTGTTGTTTTGATACTTAGCTCTAGTGATTGGACAATGTCAGATGGAAACCCCAATTGCTACCTTAACACTATACTCCCTCCATTTTTACTTTTAAGGTACTAGTAATCAATAATGCAAACTGAACATAGATTTCTAAAGGTTGGTGAATATTCTATCGCTGAATTTAGTCCCTTTCACTCACGTCTAGGTTGAATATTTCTAGTGTCACAAGGGCGACTCCGTCATATATTAAAGATTCCCAGATGATATCATGATGTTACCTGAATCCATGATAGCTACTAGATTCTATTATACACAAAATATGTCTGATGAACACACATAGTGATAATGCTGACTAGGTAGGCTATAATTGTGGCAGCTCTGACCTGTAAGCCGGTGCTGCGATGCTGAACTACAGTGGCATCCGCTACTAATAAGTTACTAGTATACGCAGCGTGTATAAATTATAACTATAATTTTTGATGACATACGTACATTTCTATTATTGAATCTAAGGCCTGATATGATAATTTAAATTCTTAAGGTTAGAAGGAGGACCTACTAGTACTGATTTAGTAGCCTGACTGTCTGATCAATGTAAACCGCTATACTTTAACACTTCATTAGAATAACATACATGTAGGTTTCTTGACTAGTTATCTTACTGGCGTAGCCTATAAATTTTAATTGCCTCAAATTATGAGGTGAGCTTGAGGGGTACAGCCTTAATATATATCCACATACGTGCGGGCAGGTACCCTATATCTCAATGATCTAGTTTATTGTATATACAAACTACCTATTCATTCCATCGATCGGTGGTCTCTACACTGGCACTGCTCCAAATTGAATTAGTGATTGATTACCTATTACAATATACATGTAATATCCCTATACATCCAGTCAACGACAGCTCTGTTCTCGTTCGAGTGTAGTCCTTGAGGTGTTTAGTTAACAGCGGCGGCTAAATGATTCCGCTGCCGCGACAATGACCCACTCGCGCCAAGATCTTTCGGTAATGTTACAAGTTGAAGTATGATGACCCAATCCTAAAGCTTAAGTATTGAATTGATGATACTAGCTACAGGGCGGTCTGTACTAGAATCCAAAGGTGGAGAAGAGAAGGAAAAGAGAGAATAGAACATAAGGCTACTTGTGGGTCATATGACCGACATCCGAGCCTAGTCCGTCACATTACCCTCTCTAGAATGCCTGGTCCCCAGGCATGGTTCAGTTCACGATTCTCTAATATCCGCTAACCCCTTTGAGCTTCACACAGTCCTAGTATTATCTTGTGAGTTTCCAATCATCGGCATCGCATCGAATGGCAACGAATTGTATCGGAGACGTAGCTTCAAAGAACACGCAAAAGGAAAGAACTTGAAAGGGGGAAAGAAAAAAGAAAAAGAACGTTGGAACAAGTCATATCGGTACCGAGTTTGGTCGGATCATAAAGGCGTCGCGATTGAGAAAGGATCTGAACCATTAAGCAGCTGGTTCGGCGCTGGTGCAGTCGGTAGCAAGTCGAGCGTAAGCAATTGACAATGCTAGTCGGCCGGTGATGTACATCCTATACTCGCCCCGATAACAAGGGATAATTCCATCTCGAACCCTGTCCTGGGTGGCCGGCGGACTCCCCTTCCAGGTTCTTACTGGAAACCATGTGCCGGTCCATGATATGCTTTCTCCCTTCGCCATCCTTTAGGCTATAGGCGATCACTGCATCCGATTATCCCAAAGTTAATCGCTCTAAGCCCGGTCTACTGTAGCGTTTCACTGCAAGCGGGCGGCAGTTGTTGTCCTTGTAGCGGTACAGTGCCAGCGTCCGGAGAAATATAGCGTGACGGTTGGCCGGCCGTTCGATCGATAGATGACACACATTGCCACCCAGGGCCCCAGCGTGTGCATCAGTAAGGACATCAATCAGTTGGCGCCGTCGTATATTCACTCAGGACACTGCAGGCAGATAGCAGCCATTGTTGATGTGGTCATAAGGGCATCGAATCATAGCGGGCTCAAAGGTATCTCATTCGGTCGGTCACATCCAGTCCAGTCCATTCAATCGAAACCCGTCTGTTCTTCATTCGTTCTATTCCCATACCAATGTTGCATCTCTCTGCTCACAGGCTCTGGGGTCTCCTCGCACTCCAGCGAGTCAGGCGTTTCAAATCAGATCAGAATCAGTTTGGAGTCAAGATGGATTAAAGATCACCTTCGCTCGACCATTCTCCAGGTCGAGTATCATTCAGTTCTTGTCGGTTATCCTACCCTGTCGTTGGTTGATACTGTAATTGCCTGGGACGCCGGTGCCGAGGCTGTCAGTCAGTATGTTGCCTAGCAGAATAAGATAGATGAGATAAGTTGTTGACCTTTGGATTATGTAACGACCCAATCCTGAAGCATAAGTATTGAATTGGTGATACTAGCTACAGAGCGGTCCGTACTAGATGGAGAAAAGAAGGAAAAGAGAAAAATAAGAACATAAGAATACTTGTGGGTCATGTGACCGACATCCGAGCCTAGTTCGTCACATGAAGCATCGGGGCCGCGGAATCGGGCTCAACTCATTATTATATTGCTATGATAGTAATATTCAGAATCAATTTAAACATACCTTGCACATAGATAAGCTCAATTAGGGAATTTTGACATTGAAATGTTGCTATATGTATATTACTAGCACTAGCATTTGCGGGCAGTCCGACTCCTGGCCAGCTTGGTGTTCTGACCAAAACCCAACTTTTTACCCCACTCATCTTGGCACCTATTGACTCTACTTATATTTTACATGTTTAATATATGGTTCTGTTGATATACAATCCAACCTCCGAATTAGAAACCAGGTATGCTGTGGGTGCTGAGATATATGGCTATGGAGATATATGGCTATGAAAACTGGCATTTTGTATGGGATTCGAACTGGCCAAGCTCGTTTTACGTTAGCACCCTAAATAGGTATAGACTGATCAGTCGGGGGGTCAACCTTCTATGGGTAACCGGTTAAAATTTCCTAGTTAGCCGGCTAACGATTTCGTGACCGGTAATTGTGTCTGGTGGCGGAACGCTAATACAATAGCGCTGACACTAATGGCGAAAGAATATGGCGCCATGCCAAGCTTCCAAATTATGGCCAAATGGTTAACCGGTTAGCTTGCATTTTATCCGTTCCTCTTTCATTCCCCGCAAGCTATCAGCCAATCGCATGGCAGATGACAGCCCCGCACAAATAACACGCGACTAAGGAGTGCATTTACCAGCAGCTTAGTAAGCAAGCCAATAGCTAGGTTGTTGGGATCTAAAACTACACGATTGTTCTTCAGTTATCATGTTCAAGCCATCCACTCTTCAAGCTGTATTTTCTGATGTAACTTATACTAGGGCTCAACTTGTGGAGTTGCCAATTAAAGATCTAATTATATACCTGACGTCTTAATTTTTAAACAAACCTTCGAGGATTCTTTGACTGAGATTTTCCATGAGGTCCTAGGAAGGGCCGCGGTGAGGAAGGTATAGAGATCTCGGAGCTGGATAATATATCAGTATATCAGTGGTGAAGGAAGGTGCTTTCGACCTGGTCTATCTGAACTCACGGTCAACCTGGCCTGCACTCAATGGAGAGCGCCATGAGGCCGCGCTTCTTCGGAAGCGGAAGGCTATCCCCAGGAAAAAGTAGAAGCTGCCAGTCGCGGTGTTACATTTTATCCAAAGTTTCCACGAACTTAACCTCATAGAGCGGTGTTGGTGGGCAGCTAAATATTACGTACGTCGTGAGAATTGTGAATGCACCTTTAATTTGTAGGTACCTACGGCCACTAAGGTATAAACCGCTTTTATAAGCATCGCAGTAGGTCAATTGATGCCTATATTAATGGGGACAAGTATGGCATAGATGCATATATTAGCCATGTATAAGAAAGTTGAAGATGAAGTCAATGTGGCAAGAATTGACATTTTCTGTACACTCGTAAATAAGTCACGTGCATATTCAAATTAGGAAAGGTACGGTCGTGTTTTTATTCAAATTGGGTATTCTTGTGTCACTTCTATGATAGTCATAATTTTTCATTTTCCATATGATTTTTCTTAGATGATCCTAAATCAGGGCTTTTAATATGCACCTGGAGAAGTTTCTGACTGATTGACTTTATATTTTGGAATGGTGATAGAGGAAAAATGATCGAGGCCCTTTTTCACTCCCTCCGGTTTACAAGTGCCCCACCATAGAAGGAGAGCGGTTTTCATACTCACGTCAAAATCAACTTAATAGGGAGAAAAATTCGCAGATTCGTGATCAATCTTCTACCTGTACAAATAAATAATTAGAAGCCACCGTACAGATAGTACCGTCCGGGCTGATCTTAATGGGCATACACTATCCTAACAGTCCAATTCAACTTGCAATTGTCGTCACTCATGCTAACGTTCTTTATTCTAATGTGAAGATAGAGCCGTGTACTACGATCTGAAGCCCCTGCGCTGTAAAGACACGTCAAAGCTGGAGCTGTACTGGGTCAACACTCATCCACATTCCCCTGCTGCGCAAATGAAATGGAGATGGAAGCTGAGTGTTTGGTGGATCACATTGGGTGAATGGTATAACGGCTCTAGCTCACCTCTACTCCCCACGTAACCATGCTGGCCAGGAGCCCGACTATAGATTTATCGCTTTCTCCCTTAGCTTAACATTCTACTTTGGATAATCACTAGTAGAATTCTTACTTTCGTTCACTAGACTTGTATGATACATGAATCTAGGGGATTGGGACTCCCAAGTCGGAGCGCCTCTAGGACATTCGCGAGCCTCCAGAGCACTCCTGGAATTTTCAAGAACAAACAGGGGGACTTTAGGGGTTTCAGAACAGCTCATGGGACCATGATAGTAACTTATTGTGTGGATCAAAGTTGAATGATCTGCGAGGTTCATACGCTTCGTAACTCTGTGCAGGCAGGGGGCTCCAACTTTTTTCTCCGTGACCCCTGTACCAGCATCAATAAGTCATTGGTAGATGCTTATCACGCAGATTAAGCACTTGTTGTACAGCGGAGTTTGAAACCTTTCCAGGCGTATCTATCAAAGCTTGTGCTTGTGAAAACACATTGTGTTGTATTCTCCGGAAAGAACTTATCATAGCGAGGTGGGTTAGCGCTGAAATATTTTGCTTTATGATTGGTTAGATAGAGAGGCGTTAGGGGTTAGCCATTTAGGTTGTGGCTACCTTTTATATTAGCGAAGGTCTTTTTGATGGTAAAGGCCAATCATACGCTTTGATGGCGAAGTTATTAAATAATATTAATTTGAATTTCACGTGCTGACCAATTTATGTGGAGGATTAAGCGCAGTTAGCCTCAGCCCCGAAGTTATTATACTCTACCCAAGCCCAGTGCTATGATACTCGTCTTTTTACGCCGTAAATCGTATTTCTTTCAAAGTATATCTTCTTTCCGCTGCTGAACTCAACAGAAGAATCACGAGTCTAAGCAACAAAGCGAGCCTGGTGCTCGGTCACTCGATGTACAAGGCTTTCCGCGACAGGGAACTTCGGAAGATCTCGACCTGAGACAAAATCGGAAAGCAGAAACAAGACCTAGGTGTAGTACTTGATAGTTGGGAGGATTTCTGAAGTATAGCTTCGATCCTGGAACTATCTCATATGATATATTTAATTGGCTATTTATTTACCAATCCGATGTAACTGTTAGGGTACTAACCAAGTTGCTAATCTTATGACTTAATTGCAGGGGGGAGAGATACCCACTGAAACTAGATTCTACGTTCAATTAAGTTAGACTCCCGGTTGGCGAGCTGTCAAAGGGAGGAATAATCGTATTGATTGGTAACCGTTGAGCGATGCGGTTGGAGAACCTGCAGAGTTGATTTGACAGTTTTGCGAATTCCGATTCTAGAACAAGAGAGTCTGTAAAACAGCTTGAGATTTATCTATTTTCGGAGCTAGGATGTCGAATTATGCTGTTCGTTCAGTTACGAAGGGATAGAGATAGAGCGTTTCAAATGCCAGAGCCACTAGAGCCACCGCTTAGTTAATCGATGTGTATCGCTGGTTATCATACAACACCTATACCATGAACCATACTGTGCCAGCAATCCTCCGCTTCGATGACATGGAATTCACCCAGAAGCGGACTGCAGCTTCTTCGCCAGCAGAAATGTATTGCAATTCACGAAAATCGAAGCCATTGAGGTGGGAAAATGCGAATCCGAGTCACGTATACTGCAATGGCAGCTGCCGGTTCGAAGTGACTTTGACACAGTTTGAGGAATCTACTACCAGATTTAAGTTTTGCATCGGCTATTGTGACATTTAATCAGTAGTTATAGCATATTTTCCGTCTTTTCTTCGTTGGTAGCCTGCATTGAAATGTCTCCGTCATTCGTACAGACCTCCATCCAATCATCTTCTTCTGGAAATTCATCCCCAACTTTCTCTTCCCCATCGGAAACTTCTTGTATAACTTATGCGGCTATTCTGTAATATGTAACCTCTCCGGGGGTGGGTTCCTCTATAAGGCTGGTGGTATTGGGCACACTGATCCTATGGAGATTATCATAGGACTTGTACAGTACATTAGTACTTTTGCCTCGGTGGTAAGCCTAGCCCACTTCAGTTAGGGATTCCATATTTCTAATACGCCGTTACATCAGGTAGCACTCAATAATGGTATCGGACAATAATGTTATGGAGTATACACTGAGACCCGGAGGAACCACCGCGGGTCATGTGACCATGTATCCGTACATGAAACCGGATGAAGTATGGTGTCCTAAGTAAGGGGCAAGCCACTAACAGTACTTAATAGTACAAAAACTGATTCAAGGACGTGTACCGATCATCCTTATGGATACTTTTAATGTAGAAGTTATTAAATTATTATTATTGCAGGTATGATAGCGTATCTCAGCTTGCGAGAGCCGCTGAGATTGGCAGCAATTCCGGGTTATTTTAGTAAGAAATAGAACGGCAATTAAAATGGACTCCCTTATCTGCTCGCACCTGGGATGCCGCGATTCCCTACGGTGTCACCGGAGGTACTCCGCACAGGTATATAATATGTAGTTATACACAGCTTCCGTGATCGTCTAGATCACTCTCGGTCATTCATGACCCTACTACGGTTCCATGGCGGGACACGGCCATGATTGTATTATGATTATGATATTCTGATTATTATTCCGTACGTGCTAAGGGTACGGATCAGACGGTCTCTGAAAATATAGATGAGCCATGAAAGTTTGCGAAACATACGCCACGAGGAACCAATCTTGGGACGGTTTTATTAGTCCTTTGTCGCCCTTGTCGGGGTCCCGACTCCTGGCGGTCTCAGGTTTTTGTTTGGATCTGGATTAGCTGTCTGTGCTAGAAAGGCCGCTCTCTTTTTGCCGGGACTTTGGGAGGCGTCATGAGCACCAGTAAACTAACCTACGACTAGCCGATCCTCGTGGAACAGAAAGCTTGTTGAGCTTCATATTTTCGGCTTTTCCCATTATTATGGCGGGTGGTAAAAAGGGGAAGAGGGTGAGTGTGGCTAGAGTAAATCTCTGATCCGTTTGATCTTCTGATCTCCATGTTGGTGGTGTGGCCTGTCGATTCGTCTCTCCCTCGTCCTTAACTGGCCTTCAGTATCCTTCTTGAGTCTCTTGTCGCCCTCACCTTGATTGACTCCAAACCAACGACCTATTTCTTCCATCTTCGCGTGCAAAAGGGAAAAAAAAGAAAAGAAAGGGAAAAAACAAGAGAGAGAAAAAAAAAGAAAAGAGTATGTAGCAATTGAAACTGCAGGTTATTATTACAAAGAAGCGACCGCGTTCCCATCTCTCATTACCTCTGTCACATAATAATAATAACTTCCATACTTTATTATTTAAAATTTCCTTGGCACTTCGGCGCTCCTTCACCCTCCTCTTTTCGCACCGTGTTGCTTCATCGTCTGCCTGTTTTAATTCTTTTTAGTCTTCTCTTGCCTGGATTCTCATATTATTGTTTCTTTTTATGATCTTCTTCTCTTCCCTTGGCTTCGTTCCCCCCATCTCTCTTCTCCCTTCTCTTCCGCTGTTGCTCCGATCTCACATCCTTCTTTTATCTCCCTAGGCTCTTCAAATCCAAATTCTCGCTCAATTTCTCCCTCATGAAGTGGAGGAGGAGAGCGTATCATTCGATATAGATTACGCGACCGTCTCCTTGTAATCATTTTTGGCTATTTTTGTCATTGGCGTTTATCGTTCTCGTTTTCGTTATAGCGGCCCTCGCTTTAGATTGCGATCTCTCTCTCCCCTTGCTTGCATTCTTGTTTATTGACCTTCTATTCACACCACCCTAACTCTCCATGCTGACGGCCTGTAGTTGTGCTGTGTTTTCTCTTCGTTCTTCATGTATCCTCAACTGCGCAGTCCTGGATCGATCACTGTGCCTCAGTCGTTCGCTTCACCGTGTATCCTGTGCTTCCTCCCGAAGTGAGCGTCCCTAATACGCGGGTCTAGAGACTTGGTTCTATTTTGGAAATCTTCGTGTACCTAGTTTTGCCTTCTCCTTAGCTGGTATCACTCATTTCTTCTACAATTATTGCCACGACGAATTCATTGCCCGTGATTCTTTGTCTTAGGTTTGAACAGTGCGCTCACTTCTACATCATCGTGGGATATCCATCTCAAGGGAACCTTCAGCTTCCATGGGAAAGTGGTCATGTCGCACCCAGAGAGACCATGGACCGAGGAGGAGAAGGTACGGGCATCATGTTCTCCCCTCTGGTATCCTCATGCGGGTCACTATTGGATGTCTAGCTAGTGATATCTTATGCTAGTCTGTTGGTATACTAACCAGTAGTATTCAGTACACTCTGCTCACTGAAGTCTTAAAGAAGGCCAATGTGCCTTCCGTCTATCTATACAATATGATCAGAGACTTGAATATAATACCAAAATGGCAAGATATACCGTTACCTCAAGGTACAGTATTGTCCTCATTGCTGCCCTTCTAATCACGTAAGAATCATTTGCTTTCGCAGGTTAACTCAGACTTTTAAACCCATTTCTTTTACCTGGGGTGTAACTTTAGCTTACTTTATGCACTTCAGGTCGGTCTCTCAACGCCTGTCAGCTCGCATTCGAGAATATGCGTCGGCAAACCATGGTTTCCAGTCAAGTAACGCCGCCTTCACCTCGGACAGAGCCATGGGTGCCCCCAGCACCACCGATTGGGTCCAGTGTTTCACGGAAACGGCCTCTCTACCAAGCAGAAAGGGCTTCTCTCATGCCGCGCGCTATTCAGCCCAGACCGCTCGTCCCCATGTCACTTAGCAGTGAGAGTGCCTCTTCGATGCAAGTATCGTCAATATTGGAGCCTCGAACAATTAAAGGAGGCGAACCCCCCCGGAAACGTGGGCGGCCAAGTAAGGCAGAAGCCGAACGCCGGAAAGCTGTCGCTGAAGCACGAGGGGAGCCGTATCCGCCACCCCGGCGGTCAACGGAAGCCAAATCGAAACATTCCCCTACGCCCAGAGCTATGCCGCATACCTCGGAAATGCGAGAGCGGGGGATATTGCATTCGGAGGCCGGGGGTGGGGGCGAAGGCTATCCCAGTGGAGAATCGGTCATTGGAGAGCCAGATCCTGTGAAAGCAATAATACATAGGCATGGCGATGTGCAGCCTCCGACCCGGGAACACGAATCTCAGACAATGCAGCAAGAATTTCATTCCCAGCCACCGCTTCCTCCTTTTGTTTCTGCACCTCATATTCCTCTCGAATCTCCCATGATCGAGGAGCCCCGTTATTCTACGCACAGTGGAACCTACCCTACCCAAAATCAGCCTTCTCCAACGCCTGAGAAAGCATCAGAAGCCGGAAAGGCAGTGATTCACTCCTCGCCAGGTTGTAAAGAAGCCAAATCATGACATCTTACGTTAGACGACGATTTAGGAAGTCCAGACTATGAAGTTAATGCGCAGCAATGACTCCTATACGACAATGGCGGTTCCTTGTACCGTATAGAAAGGATCAAAATCAAACGGTGGATTTAATATTCTGCATATTATTAGGGTGCTATCATTACTAATTCCCGCTGAGAAACCTTCTCAGCCGGTTACCTAGGAATTCGTACAAGGACCAATGCCATCTAATGTGAGGAGCCTAATTTAATGACGTTACGGCAAAAATCGCCTTTCATTCCAAACAATTGTTCTTTGAATCACCACACTTGCGGGCGGCCTCTGATTTCTATGATTAAAGCGCATGAGACGCAGAAATCTGACACCTGGGATTTTTAGCACTGGAGAATGGAGCAATATACGGTGATGTCTTTGAGATGAGATCTAGTCCGCATAGCGAATGGGATTATCTTCTTGCTACTTTACTCCCATTGCCCATCCATTCATGTTAATACTCTTTATGAACATGATACTTCCAGCAGGCTTCATGTTGTTCGTTAACTTTCTTAGTGTCTTGCATGGCAATACCTTTGCTTCCGTTGTATGTATTTTCCCAGCGTTTTCCCCCTCGTTTTCATTTGCCCCATTTTTCGAAATTGCATTTCTTCTGCGTGGGCCTTTCTATTGTTGCAATTTAAGGAACATGCGAAATGAGATCGCAGAAAGCTTTCAATACTTTCTTGCTCCTTACAAACCCGAACGACCTCATGTCGTGTACATTATTTCTTGGAGGGCGGAAAGCCGCAAACCGGACAACAACCCGGTTCTATTGTACTGTATATAGGAATATATGATACATACCTACGTCAGGATAAATAGAGAGAGAGAGAGAGTATTCTTGATCAGCAAGTCCGCATTTCGAGTCTTCAGTCCTTAGTTAGGGCGCAATAGTCTATACAGCAAAAAAAAAAAAAAAATTTTTTGTAATGTTTAGTATGTCTTCAGGAAGGATGATAAGGTATTTACTAGAGTCGTGCTTACTCTCTTAATTGCCATGGACCTTGTGAGGCACGAGAGATCAAGGGATGGAATATGAGGCGTGAAACAAACCAAAAATAATGAATGGTAAAGAGGATCTCGCTGCTATTGAAAACAAAACTGGATAATTACTAATCCAGCAACCCCTTGCTCAAGTTAACTTTTTACATTCGTTATGAGATTAGCTCTTAGTCACATGACACCAAGAATCATTCCAGTGGTACTGAAATTACCAGCCAAGTGAGTAGTACACTGAGGTAATGTTGCGCCTTCGCGATGCCACTACCATAAGAGGCTAGGTACGATAACGTTTGTAATGATATGAGCATGATTCGTAATCATAATTATAATTCGTATTATATATAGTTAACGTTACGGGGTGATGGAAGTTTCAGAGCCATTAGGTAATCATTAGCCATAGCTACTAGGGTTTGGAGCACTTGATTGAGAACCATTGATCCGCTCCTCCCTTGCTTTCATGCTTTCACCCATTTATAGATCGATCGCAATGAACAGATATACAAATGTATATCAATGTTTAAGCATTACTACCGACTCAAAGGTACATAAAACTCGAAACAAGGACGACGCCGACATCTCCAATCCCCCGTTGCCATTACCGGTATAGCCTAATTCCGGATCAATTATTGGCTTCCTCAAACCCATATTCGTTAGCGTCTTGGTGGAAAAATCCCCTATAAAACATGGGTAGCTCGAGGAGAGCTTGGGAACGCAAGAGGCAATCTTTCGGTTTCGCCTTCTCAGTACAAAATTTCACCACCCGTACCGCTCCTACAAGCTCACTGAAATCATCTTCAAGCTCCCGCCAATAAGAGATCAACTCCAAGCCAAGCACGCCGTAATTTCCTGGACCGAAGACTTACAATGGCTTTTTGGCATCGCCCTGGAAGGCCTCCTTCATATCAGCCCAAGATATTAATTGACGGCGAATAATAGGATGTGCGGCCTATGATGGAGGCTTCCCGGTGGGCTGTTACCACTTGCTAAGTGAAGCGTATTAAAATTGAAACATTCAGACCCTGGTAAACCGCTTAACTCTCTCTTGATCCGCTGGATTCCATCGTTGGAGGACTTGTAGAACCCTTATCTGCTCAGGAGTTAGAATAGAGTCCGACGGCCCGCTCGGCTGTGCGGGTCTAGCGCTGAGTTATGAAGCGGCAGCTTGATAGGTTTGGCTGCGTGATTCAAGGGAAGGGGAGGAGGAAGCTTCGAAGGTTTGGCGGGAGTTTCTCTGCTGCTCGGCAGATTCTATTTCACTCACTCTAAAAGTGTGTTCAGAGACTAATGACTAGGTTAATCAATAGAGAATCAGGTATTAATCCCACACTAGCATACCGATTTGCGCTTGAAGATTTTGGGGGGTTGAGACATGATAGCTTCATGCGGTACTAAGGATCTTCAAGTTTGCTGCTAGGACCGAAATGCAAGAAAATTTTTGGGGAAAAGGGACCGGCGCGGAAATATCAACATGCAAGACACGCTAAAATATAGCGTGTCATTTATCCTGTCTGCTTAGAGATAAATAAACTTGAAACTGCATTGTCGAGCATCATGACTGGCAATTAATATACCGCCTTTTGTTCCCGGAAGCAGTGCACACCATTTATCTCAGTTAGCGACTGAGACGGCGCCAGATCAAAATTGAACCGTCATGTTTACTTTTCCATTTCTGGATTAGTCAATACTCTATTCTATTTTAGGTTTAGGTTTTAGATTTTTGATCTGGCTTGCCGTCTGCGGGCTTGTCGAAGTTTGCATGGGATCTTACTTTTTAAAACCAAGCAGTTAGACACCCAACACGCATCTTTTGTCATTAGAGCTACAGAATCTAATCGATTGTGTAAGAGTCGATATTGAACACTTTTATCGAGTTTTCAGACCATCCGCTGCATTTCTAACTTTAAAAATCATAGGTCGAAGAGGGCGAGTCGAAAAGCAAGTTCTTACATTTTACACAACCAAAACACTAACTACACCTGTACTCAGCACCAGCCCCCATGCGTATATACTTTTTTTTTTTAACCTGGGCTGTTTAAAGATACCTTCCCGATCATCCCCATAGCACTTTTATGTTCGCAGGGTGGAATCTTCGGGTTTTGTGGAAGCCCCGTGGAGACCTGTGCAGGCGACCGCCGAAGCCGTAATAACTGCCGACCTAACTCAACGACTTCATCCAACTCCCAACCATTATCACACAAAATATGCTGCTAGGTGTTGCAAGACGCCTAGGTTAAGGACTGCGGCGCGTTTGCAACGAGGGATCGCCGCTTCCGGAAAAAGAAGACAGGCACAGAATCTTCACAAGAAGTTCGAACAAATCCCGATTGTCCTTTGTCAACTGGTCAGTAAAGCTTCTTCCTCGGACTACATTACCTTACAGAATGAACTCCTTACCTGTACTCTTTGTCGACTGCTTGGAAATAAGGAATCACATCAGGAGCAAGTATGCGTCACCTGGATCCAGCCCTAGGGTGTCACTCTAAACAGCATCGAATATTGCCCATTGAGAAAAATTACATGGAAGATGGAAGCTCCTCGATGATAGCAGCTGCTATAGATCGTACATTTTGAATTATCCTGGAGAAGACAAATGTGCTGAAGCCACTAGGCCTCCTATGCCACGGGATAGGTGTTACAGTGGTCCAGCCTGTAATCTAGGATTGGGAAATATTGTGAAACCCCTGTCAGGAAGACAGTGCCTCAAAAACTAACCCTAAACATAAAGGCTAGTATTGTACTAGGTTATATTGTAGAGTGGTCGCGACAGAGAACAGGAAGTCTCTGGTGTCCCTCGGGAGCAAATTTTTGTTCAGGTGCCGTCTACCGCTTTATGTCAACCGCCCATGCTGGGCTCTCGCCTGGACCTTAACACGATGAGCACAGTGGAGGTTCCAGTATGAGAAGCTTGGGTGGGTTGGATTCGTTTGCTTCGGGTCTATCCGGAGTAAAGTCTATAGCCAACACGGCTCTCTTCTTACTAAACAATGTAGGTGGCGTGCCCATAGACCAGAGCATCCCTTTCTCTCTCTTCGCGGATGGTACTTGTCTGGCGATGGGGATGCTGATGCTGGTATTATTCCATCGCAAAGAGATGTGGAGACAATTGACATTATTAACACAAAGTCCTCCCCCTCTGTGGCTCACGCGACCCAGGCCATATCTTCAGCCACAAGGCAACAGAAGAACACTCTTATCAGCATCTTGCAATCTACTGCAATGCACTGCGACGTGATATAGCTAAGTCCGATGGTGGCAAATTCACCATATGTAGTGAGCCGGCAACATTCTGGCTCCTAAGGGTCACATTATTAGGACCGGCCAAGAGAAGATCGAAGGGAAACCTTACGTAGATTGAGTATTTAATACCACCAATGTAAGGAGTAGTCTGATACCACCGAGGTAAGGTGTGTTTGCGTGTTAAAGGCAAGAGGTTCCCGA
Source organism: Pseudotulostoma volvatum (assembly GCA_019804575.2). NCBI lineage: Eukaryota > Fungi > Ascomycota > Eurotiomycetes > Eurotiales > Elaphomycetaceae > Pseudotulostoma > Pseudotulostoma volvatum. The sequence goes on from JAHQZX020001175.1 coordinate 51,187, forward strand.
AGTTGTTTACAGAACTGCACTAGATGAGATGTAGTATAGCCCGTAATTTTCTCATCCCTAATTAGTCAAATAAGATGTTTGTACCAGTTCACCGTTTATCTCAATAATTCCGGTGATTTCCCCAAATCCCGTTTGTTTCGTTGATGGATGCATTGTCGAATAGCTTGCTGAACATAGTTGTCTCTTCACCATCAGCCTGCACAGAAGGGCTTTTCTCGACCTCTACTCAATGCTCAGAAGTACTTTCATCGCTACGCTCCACCACGTCGCATCCGTATAAAAGCGCTCGCAAAAAGCTTCTCATGACAATAGAGCTATGGACAATGATTTCGATATCAAAAAGCTCCTCAAGGCTTGGGTTATATATATACGTCGCCTCCTTACCACGCCCATGAATGCTTCGTGATAATCTTCAACAGCCGGAGGTTCAACATGTTTCACAAGGAGATTTAAATAGGACGTCACTCAGGGCTGGATTGCCTGTATCCTGGTGCTCTATCTTCATTATTGAGGCTTCTTAAAGCGGTCAACGACCAGGAGAAAGATAGAATTGACACATTCGACAATCTATTCGTAGGATGACACCGCTCTTTCGAATTACGGGATTTACATACGACGCATGGTCCGGTGCCGCTCATACAGCCAAAGAATAGTATACAATATGTATCGGTACCTCCAACAAGTTGAAACCCCGTTACCCTCCGATATGCTATTCAACATGGTGATATTGGTCTCATTCGCAGGTTAGTTCCTCGGCTATGAGTGGTTCTATGGCAGAGAGTAGGATATGGCCACGAGATGTTTTTCTTACATTGGATCCTTATTTAATTCTAGCGGAAGAATTCCAGAAACACGATTGACAGCTGCGGAGATTATGTTTTAGCCAGGCTGTTTGAATCCGCGGTCAAATTGATGACCCTCTACTTTTGCCTCTATCATACCCCGCCACCGCTCGTCCTCCATTTCCTCCGTCCATTTGCAGTTGCAGTTGCGAACGTCTTCGTCGCCATCCTCGGACGAAGACATTTCAGCGGTCGTTTGAGCACGGCAGGTGTCTCAGAAGTAGTAGGTCCTCCACGTAAGCGAGTGCCTCCGCGAGCGCCTTAGCACGTCTCTCAGCTTGGGCCTGGTGTTTCCGAAGGAGCATAGCTAATGCTCTCAATTGAGGGAACCGGACCACAGATGTTCAGATCGATCAAAGTATCATCAAGCGATGATCTATAACTGAAAGCAGCTGTAGGGATAGTCGCGACTCCGCCATTCCATCGAGACCTAATAGATTCGGCCACCACGAGGATGCGGGCCTCGTCCTCGGTTAAAGGTATATCGCCACTATTATTATTATTGATGAAAGCGTGGTAAGAGACGATAAAATTTCCACATAAAATAAAATAGGTGCTAGGTCTTGAATCTGGAACTGTGTGCTTTCTAGGTTTTTATTATATAATCGATCTAATGGCCGGTTACTAAGTGAAATAAAAAATAAAACAATAACAAGAAAAAATGCGAACAACCACGATTGCAAATAATTCTAGCGTGCGGTGGTCCGTGCGACAACAAAAATTTACCACAGGATTACGAGATCACATGAGTTTTATGGTATAAAAAGTTACTAAGCAGTAGTCTCAGCTGGTGATCGGCCAAAGCAGGGAGTGAACCAAGGTAGTGTTGCTTCAACGGGTACATATGATGGAAACTACCTCTTTCGCATCAATCTAAGTCATTCAACCTCGCTACCAACCTACATTACTAACTTACAGCTTCATCATATTACACGATGCGGAAGAAGAACCTGTGCAATACCTGCAACTTCTTCCTCTCCACATGGTATTCAAATCAACATATCAATATAAGTAATGCATATCTTGCGGAGTCGAGTTGGAGAATTTTTGGTTAGTCAGTCCTTTTTATACGTATGATATACGGTATATTATACCATTTATACTATACAAGGGAGATTTTCAATTTCTTATATGATACATGCATATTAACATCCCATTACCTCAAGAGGCAAACCGGCGCTTAAGGATCGATTATTGGTTAATTGCTAGTGATATGGGTCAGCAGAGGCCAGCCATCTACCTAAAAGATATATGGTTTAGCTTTGGGCGCCGTGTGTCGCGGATAACCTAACGTTTATCAGCTAGCTAATGCCTCGTATCTAACTATACTTTAGATTGGAATAGATGCTAGACCATATTAGGCCCAAAGTTATAACATACTACCTTCCACAAAAGGCACAGAATCCCGGACCATCATGTACATAATAGTAGCATGCAGTATATATGAACGATGGTGCAGTGAGTATATTACCCAACCACTTCGTACCATCTGTCCCGCCTGGAAAGCGACCTTTGATAACGTTTCTTGAACCTATCCATACATTAGTAGACGCTGCGATGCTAAAGGCTTCCTCAGCCATATGGAACAGGCTTACACACGTGCGGGTCCAGTACAACTAAGTAGACATCCATATACATACTTACATTTTTCTATATAGGCCGGCCTCTTCTCTCCAACTTTGACCAGCAGGACAAGGAGCCGAAATGACAGGGTGCTACTATGGTAACATCCTATGTCAATCATCTAAAGCATCATATTCTCACTCCTCTCCTTAATCATATAGCGATCTGGTGATTTTACAAACAAATCAGAATCTACCATCCAGCTGACGTCAATCACTACCGCGCTGGCTGCTACCTCGCGGGGTCTTTCCTGGTTATCTCCTTTTTGTCTACTATTCTCAGTATTGTCATCAACGCTTCCTAATCTAATTTAGCCACCTTGTCCTCATCCGTCCTTATCCGGTTCTCAATGTCCTTATTCGGCTCTCATTCCTCCTCCACGTCCTCGGCCGGTTGATTGCGCCAATAAGCCGGCCTCATGTTTTGACAACGTCTGGCTTCAATACCAGTTCCTGTGGATCCACGGGCCGTAAACACAGAGTCTCCAGTGCGAGGCAAATTCGTGGATGCCAGGTGGCTTGTTATTTTCGTAATACTTCTTGATCTTGTGAGTACACGGAATGCCCATAGTCCACCAGCCCTATTGCATTTTATTAATAAGCCCTATGATACTAGAAAACGGGTTGGTCACGTGACTTTTATCTAATCCCAAAACGAATGTAAAAAGTCACGGGGGTTAAGCTCGAGCAAGGCCACAAAAGCTTGATTAGGTAATGTTACCTCACTGGTTGTAACGAATTGAATGGTTATGTGACAGGTAGCGAAATCCACATGAACTAAAGATAAAGGAGCTCTTGATTCAAAGTAGGTGCTATTATCAATAAAATATTAAGTACAGGAAGCAAAAAGAAAGAAAAGATCTTCAACCCATGTACCGGCGGTGTGCGGCGGCAGAAACCTGGGCATGTGCCTCGTCACAGGTTAGGCCTTGATTCATTATGAAGTAAAATTTGTTATAGAGTACCTACTAGCATCAGGGGAGTTTGAATTTCGTTCGCTATAGACGGATCAGGTCTGAACATCATATGCAGGTGAGTTCGGCGCTTCCCGTCCAATCCGTTTCTTGCCTAGATCGCAATGAAGATATAAACGTATTCCCTATCATGTGCACGGCCCTATGAGATGCACACCCCGCATCACCACGCTCACAGTAACTTCAAAAATTCATAAGTCTGTCAAAATGAGGCCGGTTGACAAGGCATTGAATTATTTAAGATCCCAGGAAGCGCCAAATATCAAGGCCACTGCTGAAAAATGGAATGTCAACCGTTCTACACTCTCAAGGAACTTTAATGCCAAAACCAAGCCCCACCATGAGGCAGACAGGTTATACAAGTATAAACTGTCGCCAGCCCAAAAAAGGGTTCTTATTGATTATATTAATAAACTGTCGATTCAGGGCATTCCGCCTATAGTACAAATGGTCAGGAATTTTGTTTTCGATATCGCCAAAATTCGAGTGGGAAAGAACTGGCCTAGAGACTTTATCAAGCGCCATAGAGACAGGCTTAGTTCCGGCTTCTTAAAGATGATGGATCTATGCCGCCAAAAGGCAGATATTTTGAGGAGGTTTATACTTCGGAATTGCTTTTGGATCATGCTAAGGAATCGACGGATTCGGGAAAAAACTACACCAGTACGAAGTCCACGAAAAAAACACCTATAATATGAACGAGAAGGGATTTCTCATTGGAGTCCTTCGGAATCTTAAGAGAGTCTATTCAAAGCAAGCCTTCCACCAAGGTTTACTCTCTGGAGCAGGCCATGATGGTAACCGGGAATG
>JAHQZX020001186.1:0-55317 GCA_019804575.2 Pseudotulostoma volvatum
TATTCCTTCTTCCGTAAGGTGTCTCAGCCAGTCACGTGACTCGGTCCCAGCAGCTATGTTGATGAGGTCATCACATTGAATTGGACTTCAGCTACACGGCTGTCCTACCACTGAGTTGCTATATACAACACGATTTTTTCAAATACAGGACTTATTTTATAATAGAAGTCTGTCAGTAAGCTTCCTTAGCTTAATATTTCCCTGTTTAATCCAGTTACCATTCTTGATTAACCAGGGCCTGTTGGTACATAAAAGACTCGGAGACGAAATCTAGCCTTAACCCTTAACCTCATTTAGCATAAGGATATCTGGCTTATCTTTATCTCATTAACTAATCAGAAGGCCCTCGGAGAGAATGTTGGGTGGGTCTGATGGCGTCAGCTAAGCCACCTAGTGGCCCTCGCACGAGCGTTCTGGTTAAAGCGAAGTTTATTATATTTAGATAGTGTATAGTGTGGAAACAAATGGCGGTAATCTAAATTACCCGAATAGGCCTAGTAAACTGATCACTTACCCCCTCAGCCCTTCTAGCCCTGTTTAGAAAAGATCGGAATATAGCGTTCACAACGCATGAGAGTACGCTGTGGATGCCTCGGAACCTGAAGCGAATGCACCATTGTATCCGAATAGTCGACTGAAAGTTAGCTATGCCTATTCACAGATGGAAGGCTCGATTTTCGATGTAGTGAATACTTGGATAGCCTATAAACTAGCTAGTATTAACGAACTCATTGAAGATATATCAAAACCCTGTCAGCGGACGGGTCCCTGAATCTTAGAAATGAAGGCAAGACTCTCTCGGTAAGGCAATGCAGCTAGCTGTCCTGACTCCTATCATCAAGATACGATGCTATCTAAAACATATGAACTTGCTTAGCTTTCTAAATAAATACACCGATAGCTAAGAATATAGGACTCATATATATTATTAATGGAGAAGTCCTGTCAACGACCATTCTTTGTTTGATCTTTCTATCTTCAGTCCTGTCACCATCCAAGAGCACTATGATAATGTGGTTAGAATGCTACCAAATTCATGTTGAACAAGACGAAGAAGGAATGTTTAACTATCGAGCAAAAGGAGGGAGAAAAATTTTGGCGCCTTTTACCACCGAATTAGACCTATACTAGTATATAGATGGCAGCTCTTACAAACAGCGGAGAAAGGCAGCAGCATCCCAGATGAGTTCTGGGTACTGGCTATATATAGACACTATCTGGCAGAAAGCTGGGTCAGAACTCAGACCACGCGCTACCCCACCAATCATCCGAGAAGACATAAAAACTAGAGCTAGGCTCGGCTATGGCCGTAGTTTCTAATTATTATGGACATATTGGAGGCCAAGGGATATGATTTTTACATAAGCCAATAACCGCTTGGTGAATTTGAGGTTATTCTTTTTTTTATACCTATATCGGATATGAACATTTACAAAGAGCGTTGCTTGGGACAGCCGGGAAGGCACGCTAGGTGAAAAAGCTCAAAGCCCTGCGCAATACCAAGGTAGTAAACTAGGGGATAAACAAGACACAAAAATGGAGACCCATGTACATGGATAAGGGTATTAGCCCGTGAATTCAATTGGTGGTTCAGCATATAAAATATTCGGCACAATATAATAATTATAACAACTGAACGTATTGACTATGTGCCTCGGATCTCGGTACAAAAATTTGGAGATCAACCAAGGGTGTCATATGAGCTTAATAGCTCAATAACAGCTGTGTTTCCCGCATGTAGGGCGCGTGACAGCGGTGTCTGGCCATCCTGGTCTTCAAGGCCTGGTTGAGCGCCATTTTGAAGAAGCAGTCTCACAACCCTCACATCCCCCTTTTCGGCAGCTCGCGACAATGGAGTCTCGTTTGGATGTTAATAAGGGGCTCTGATTTAAGGCTAGAAGAAAGGCGTACTCTCTGTAGTAGTAAAGAATGACAGTATCAGAAATCAATCTAAGAGAAACGCACTGAGATATATATATCATGCGGTTCACCTACAACCTGCAATAGTAAAGAATGATAATGTTAGCCTTTAGATATCAATCAGGGAAAGACCATCCGGATCCACTTACAAACTACAATGGCCAGGGATGGCAGTATCAGCCTTGAATCTGGGAAGAGCTATCCGAATATCGGAAGATACACTTACTTCCTGGAGTGACCAGGGGTGAAAGTGTTAGCCCCCAATCTAGGAGAGATCAGAGTATTAGATTCGCTTACTGGCTATAATGACCAAGGATGACAGTATTATTAACCATCAACCCAGAAGAGACGCATCTAGATACCCCTGGACCCACTTACTTTCTGCGGACGCTTAGGGGGACAGCATCAGCCCTCAATCTAGGTAGTAGGAGAGATCCATTTAGAAATGGTTGGATTTACTTACATCCTTCAATAGTCAAGGATATCGGTATTAGCTGCCCGAAATCCAGAAGGCACACATCTAGATACACTTACTCTCTGAAATGGTCAAGCATAACATTATCAGACATCAGCCTAGAGAGAAACATAACGAAGATATGATTGGATTCACTTACTCTCTGTAATGGGAAAGGATGACAGGATTAGCCATTAATCTAGGAGAGACCTATCCGGATATAAGTGGTCACTTACCTCCTGTTATGGTGAATGGTGATATTATCAGTTATCAATCTAGGAGGAGCCTATCTAGGTGTCATTGAATTCACTTACTCTCTTCAATAGTCAAGGGTGACGGTATTAGCGATCATTAATCTAGGAAGGACAGTAGATTTACATACTCTCTGCAATAGTTAAGCATGAAAGCATCAGCCATAAACCTAGGAGAGGCCTATCATCCAGACATGATCAGATTCACTTACTCTCTGCAATGATCAACCATAACAGCATTAGCCGTAAATCTAGGAGAGAGTCATCATCTAAATATAGCTGGTTCACTTACTCCCTACAATGGTCGAGGATGATAGTATCAGTTGTCAATCCATCTAGGGCCATGGTTGAATTCACTTACTTCCTGCAATAGTCGAGTGTTGCAGTATTAGCCATTGATTCATTAGCAGTGACTATCCAGATCTCGTTGGATTCACGCACTTCCTACAATGACCAAGGATGACGGTGTCAGCTATCAACCTAGAACAGACCCATTTAAGTATTAATGGGTTCCCTTACAAGCTGCAATGATCAAGGATAACAGTATCAGCCATGATCCTGGGGAAGACCCATCTAAATATCATTGGATTCACTTACTTCCTGGAATGGTCAAAGATGATAGGATCAGCCATGAATCTAGGATAGACCCACCACTCAGAGAGAGAACTTACGAGCTGCAATGACCAAAGATGACAGTATCAGCCGTTAATCTAGGAGGGGCCTATCTATATATTATTGGATTTACTTACAACCTGCAATGTTCGAGGATGACAGTATCAGCCATGATCTAGGGGAGACTTGATCTATCGCCTAACACCGGGTTCACTTACGATCTAGGAATTCCAAAGATAATAGTATCAGTCATAAATCCGATCCAAACTCATGCTGGATTCACTTACACTCTACATTGGCCAAAGATGACAATGTCAGCCATTAACCTAATCTAGACTCATTTGGGTGTCGTTAGATTCACTTACAGTCTGCAATGGTCAAAGATAATAGTATTAGCCATTTGGAAAGACCCATCCTAATATCTTTGGGTTCACTCACAAGCTGCAATGGTCAAAGATAATAGTATCAGCCATAAATCTAAGAGAAACCCATCCAGATCTAATTGGATTTACTTACACTCTGCAATGATGACACAGCATCAGCCTTGGATCTAGGAGAGACCCTGGCATCCACATATTGTTAGGATCACTTACAAACTGCAATGACGGTATTAGCCATGGATCTCAGAGAGGCCCATCATGGTATCGTTGAATTCACTTACTTCCTACAATGATCAAGAATAGCTGCATCAGCCATGAATCTAGGACTAACATCAAACACTCAGATGCGCTCTTACTTCCTGCAACAGCCAAGAATGATAGTATTAGCCATCAATCTAAGACTCATCTCAATATCATTGGGTTCGCTTAGCTTACCTCCTGTAATAGTCAAGGATGACAAGCGTATCAGCTACAAGTCTACGGGAAATCCATCTAAATATGTTGGATACACTCACAATCTGTTATGGTAAGGTCGACAGTCTCAGCCATCAATTCAGAGGACACCCATTTAGATATCGTCGGATTCACTTACGAGCTGCCATGGTCAGCATAAGTATCAGCCATCGATCTAGGTGGGTCTATGTACTGTTGGATTCACTCACATCCTGTAATAGTCAAACGCAGTATCAGCCAATCTGTGGAAGACATGATATCTAGATGCTAATTATTGGGTCACTTACTCTCTGCAATAATAATAAGAGACCATATTAGCCATGAGTTCGGAAGAGGCCTGTCTGTTGATTTACTTACAATGATATACTTGTAGTCTATTTTCACTCCTCGAGCAAGTAAAAGCTGTACAACCGCTATACTTCCCCTTTCTACGGCTCTCGCCAACGGTGTCTGACCATTTTCATCTTCAAAATCTGGGCAAGCACCATTTTCAAGCAGTAGCCCTACAATTCTCTTATCGCCTCTTTCTGCGGCTCGTGATAATGGAGTCTAATCTCGATTTTAGTGGGATGTCCTACTTTAGGTGTAAGCCTAGACTTACTCTCTGTAATAGTTAGGACTGGTAGTGCGGCTATCAATTTAGGAGCAACGTGTCAGAATATGATTGGGTTCACTTACAAGCTACAATTATCAAGAATGACAGTATCAGCCATCGATCTATGAGTGATATGATTAGATTCACTTACTTCCTGCAATGGTCACGTATCAGGTATCAATATAAGAAAGACGCATCACAGATTTATCACAGTAGCCAAGAATGACAGTATCAGCCATGAATCTCAAAAAGACCTATTATAGGTGTGATTGGATTTTACTTACTCTCTGCAATGGCAGGGTTTGATCAGCCATTAATCTAGGTGAGATCCATCCATTTACATCCTGTAACAGTCAAGGATGACGGTGTCAGCTATAATTCTAGGAGACACCCACTTGGGTATGGTTGGATTTACTTACTTCTTGCAATGGTCAAGGATAATCGAACTAGCTATCAACCACACATCCCGCATTTCACTGGATTCACTTACCACGTCCTGCAATAGGAAAGAACGACGATATTAGACATCGTTATAGGAGGGCACATCCAAATAACCATTGAATTCACTTACTCCCTATAATAGCCGAGAATGAAATATTAGTCCTTAATCTAGGAGAGACTCATCTAGACACTAATTGTTGAATTCACATACTTTCTATAACACTCAAGAGTATTATTAACCCATCGATTTACCATGAATAATTTATTCAAATATTACCGGATTCACTTACATACTACAATAGCCAAGAACAACAGCATTAGCAATTGATCAGGAGAAACTATTTCAGAGATAATCAGACACTTACAAAGTTATACTTGTAATCTTTTTTCACTCCTTGAGTAAGCAAAAGCTGTACAATTGTTATGCTTCCCCCTTCAACAGCTTGTACTAGTGGTGTCCGGCCATCCACGTCTTCTGAATTGGGGTTGGCTTCTTTTGTTTCAAGCAGCAACTCAGCAATAACCTCACGGCCCTTCTCCGCAGCCCATAATAATGGTGTCCGGCCATCTTTATCTTTCAAGTCAAGATTGACTTTATTTGTCTCAAGCAGCAGCTTAGCAATATCCTTATGGCCCTTCTCCGCAGCCCATGATAATGGTGTCCGGCTATCCTTATCTTTCAAGTCGGGGTTGACTTCGTTTGTCCCAAGCAGTAGCCTAACAACACTTTCATGCCCTTTCTCAGCAGCCCATGATAGCGGCGTCCGGCCATTCTCATCTTTCATGTTAGGTTTGGATTTGTCTCTTTCAAGCAGTAGTTTAACAACAGCCTCGTGGCCCTTCTCCGCAGCGGATAAAAGTAGTGCCATAATTATGTCATCCTCCGACTCGACCTTGGTTCCTTTCTTCAAAAGTAGCTTCAGCACCTCATCATGTCCATTACAAATAGCATAAGAGAGAGCCGTTCCTCCAATCTCATCCTTCAAACTGATACTGGCACCAGCCCTAAGCAGTCTCTCGACAACAGCCACATGGCTGTTCCAAACCGCATACATCAGTGGTGTTCGACCATATCTATCCACGGAATCGACTCCAGCTCTCTTCCTAAATGGTAGCCGGGTGCGCTTTATCAATAGCTTAACAACACTGTCAAAACCGCTTCCTGCAGCCCAAGATAGTGCTGTTCGCCCATATGTGCCATCTTTAGAATTCAAATCAACGTCATCCACTTTCAGCAGAAGCTCTACCACTGTTGTAAGCCCGAAATAGGATGCGATCATGAGAGTGGTAAAATTTTCGGGGAAGTGGGTGTTTGTGCTCGTCCAATAGATCCTAAACCAAGTTAGGCAACGGTTTGAGCTTGCATCACATAAGTCTAGTATAGATTGGGTCGCTGTTTCATTAACCTTAACGTGCGACTCATGGAGATGAGCGGCCCAATACTTAGCAGAGTAGTCGAGAAAGGCGTGACTCCTAACGTATTGGGACAGCATAGTATCTTTGCTAAGGGGATAAGCCTCAAATTCTGCAAAGAACAGATGCTGCATGCAGATCTTGGCTAGGACTCGGTGAGAATCCTGTAGCAGAAGCGAATGCTTCCAGTTGAGATCTTCGTGGATACTGCTGGGATAAGTTCCTTGGTCACTCAGACCATTCTGAACCAAGAATTCCTTAGCAGTTTGGTGAAGCAGGTATATCCTCGAGTCGATAATTGCTACAAAAAGCCCGCAGATATCTCGTATACCCTCCCGGAAAGCGTCCTCAGATCTGAGATCAAGGTCATTATAAGAGTAACGATCTTCTCGAATGGCTAATGCCAATGCCATCTCTTCCAGAGCTAGAGGTCGTGTCGCTGCTACGATGATTTGGAGGATTCTCTTAGCCTTTTCGAAATCACGGCTTTTGGACAGAATCCTGTCATATGCTTCGTCAACAGTTTTCGGTAGGTGAGAGGTGGTGTTGATGATTCCAACTTTGTCGATATCGATATCTCTCTCAATCACATCCAAGGTGAGATAAACCCATAGATATGTCCTATTAGGAACCCGCATAAGCTCTCGCAATAAAAGCTCTTGCTCATCACATTTAAGCTTCAGTCGTGCTCCGATGTCGCGGACTCTGGCTTTGATGAAGATATCGATCTCACGAGATATCTTCTCCATCTCGACATCACACTCTCCACTCAGATGAATGACAGGCAGCCCTGGAATATTTAGAGGCTGGAAGCCGCGTCGAATTCCACCGTATGGTCGACTGGTTACGAGAAACTTCAAATTGAAGTTACTTCTACTACTAGTGCTATATAGTTTGCATAATGCCTTGGAAAGCTTAGACCTTCCGTCATCTTCACATTCATCGATCGCATCCAGGAGACAGACGATTTCACCAGCACTCTTATCTTCTGCGGTGCGGAGAAGAGTGTCCCAAAGCTCAACAAATGAGCTAGTGAATTTTTCTCCATACACATGGAACCGTTTAAGGATCGTATCAGAAAGTAGGACGTATTTCCGCATGAAAAGCTGGTGTAGGATACAGCACAAAGCATTAACAATGCTCCTCTGATCCTCGAAGTCGTCTTTGAAGAAGAAATAACATGTTGTTCTAGATTTGGTCGTTGGAAGGATGGAATCTACCAGATACTTCATAAGGACCGACTTCCCGCATCCAGGATCTGCGGATACCCAAAGCATTCTAGATGACCTGCTCTCTTCCCAGTTTTGAAAGAGCCCGTGGCTCACAAACCATTCGCACGTCCCTTGAATCGGGTCTGGATTTCGTTCTTTTCGATCCCGATATGGCGACTTATCAAGACTTCGTAAGAATTCTATTTTTTTCGCTCTCCAGGCTAGGGCTTCTTGTATCTCCAGCGATTTCGGAAGACCTGTGGTTTCTTCCCTAGTATAAGTATATATATATATATATTCACATAAAAGCCAAAATTCGAAACTGTATACCTGTACCCCAATTTTCCAGAAAGCTTTTCATAACAGCAGCGGCAGTCGCTGCCGCATAACCCTGCCATTTCTTGCTCTTATGACTATCCGCATAGTCAGAGACTCCTTTAATGATCAAGGAAGGAAAATGGTCCCACACTCCTGCACCTTCCATTTCGAACGCAACGACACTATCTCGAGTAGCAATCCCGTCTCGGTCTTCTCCAGATTTCATCACAGTGTCCCCGGATGCAATAAGCCCGAAATGGACGATGGGCTTAGACGGCAGCGAGATCCGGGTGCGAGGCACCAGCTCTTGTTCATCGCATTGGAGCTGTTCGCAGCTCATCACAATAGCCATGTCGCCTACCTCGTCTTTCTCCTTAGCACATATCGCACACTCTGAAGGTCTGTGATGCTTATGCCGGTACGCCGACTTGAAGAGCCTATCTTCTGTCATTCCTGGATATATCACTATGTCGCCCAACTCCTCTCCCAGGATCTCGAGATATTCAAATGTCTTGTTGTGGAGCCAAATCCGGCCCTGTTTTGTTTGCAATTTGGCTTGAAACTTGGCCAGAGCCGCGCGGATCTCCGGGCCAGGCCTGGGCAAATTATCTCGAGGTGTATCTTTCCGCACAAATCTTTTATTAGGAAGCTGCCTCCCGAGATCATACTGAACTAGACCTTCGCTGATTACAACATCACCGAGAGAGATGTCCTTGCTCGGCTGCTTCCCGGGTGCACCGCCGCAAATGCCAACCACCAGAGCAAGTTGAATCCCCTGAAAACTGGAGCGAAGGCAAGCTGCCGCAGTCGCAGCAGCAACCTTTCCTACGCTCGGCATATGCACTAAAACCACATTGTGATGTCCAATCACACCGGTAGAGTATGCGTTTAGGTCGTTCGGCGCCCTACCATATATTTGATCATCCCATCGCTGGTCAAACAGTGCGCTGACGGAACTGGCCTCGAGAGGCAGAGCACATATGATGGCGATTTTGAATTCATATCGATCTTTCGGTTGGGAAGGGTTCCATCTGTAAGGGTAGGCTTCATTGACAGGATGGGAGGTATCCTCGCTGATGGGCATATCCTCCTTCAGCTCGTAAGGCGCCGGTTCCCTTTTGCCGCCCATCTCTCGAATGATTCTGGTATCTCCCAGAGACCCAATTCAGAGCCGAGATACATATAGACAAGCTACAATCACTTTCGTTGATAAGAAATTAATGAGAACTAATAGCACAACAGGCACATTACCACCTTCCGAGATCCGTTAGCCGTTCAACCCCAAGCTACTAATTATGAGCTCAGAGCAGGGGCCTCGGCTAGTCTAATGATAACAGTGTGGTTATTCACGGTTCTAACCCTTGAACAAAACAAAACATAAGTATCCCATTTCCTCCTGCAGAAGATCCAGAAGGAGGCTGGGTTGAGACCCGATACGCTGAAAGGCGTATGCAGTTGGGGAAGCCACCACCTCGACAGATAGTGGTTTCTTAACAATTCACTATCTTACCTGAGTTGATAATACCTCTTTCCGATATTCTAACAGGATAAATCTAGTAAAAGTTTTGTTGACTATATATCACGATGCCTTAAGTTATCAATAATATCCAGGCAGGCCAATGGCTGTACAAATCAACATATAAAGGCTAGGAATCGTCTCCCTTAGCAGTAGGTACAAGAAACAAAAGCATGATTATTGGTTGAAATGGTGACTTAAAATGGGATTGTCATGACCGTGCCCGGTGCAAATGTGTGTACTTTTGGGATTAATGGAAAATACTGGTCAAAAAATAAAATAGAAGCAAAACAATACCAAATGTTAGTTCTTTAATCTTCAAATATACTCCTTGATTTTCTATTCTTAACAACACCGATCTTAGTACTCGTAGATGCGGAAGAGAGAAGATTAGCGGGCAAAGGGCGACTCATCAATATCTCAAGACTCTGTTCCCCTAGTAAAATGCATTTCCGCCTAAGCCTTATAAAGCGAGCTTGCTATTTATAGGAGGAACTTGGTTGCTAATAAATGATGAAATGGAAAGGAGTAATGTATATGTACAAGTATGATATATTTAAAATACCTAACAGCGCCTTCTCTTCCACACACCACGATTTCCTGGAATGATAACCGGTTCTGGCAACAGTTAGGGCTCAAGCTGTCAGGCCTGACGGACGGAACCTTAATCTATCCGAATTTAGCCTAGACTTCTCGCACCTTAATTTCATCTGGCCTAGCCGCATCAGAAGCTAGGCTAGGCTTAGTTAGATTGTAACTTGTACACTGGGTGAGTGTCTGTTGTCAGCACTGACAAACTCACCTCTGCTCCTGCTCCTTCCCTTTACATCCTATATAGGTACTCCATTCTCAGCTACAATCAAAATGGGTCTCTCATGCTCACGACCTTCCCCATCGGCTCAGGCTGAATCTGGACTGGGTATGCACTCAATCTCTATGGCCATCACCTTTTCATCGCACCATACTGATTGCCTACTAGTACTATGTCATTAGAAGTTATCATGGATTGTAAGAAATTCACCTATCTGGGTTTACCTTCCATCCCATCACAAGCACCTACTCCTCATCATCGGCCAGAAGTCGGCAGGATCTTTGCTCCGAGGAAACTCCCATTCCCTGCGCGCTCTACATCCGGAACATTAACGCCCATGCCAAGTGAGGTTGTCACAGCCATGGTGCAGTTTCTGGAAGTTAACTTCTTGAACTCCACATATCAATGTAGGCGATTTTACTTGGAAACGCGTGCAGTGAATTCGCAGCCACGCAGTACATACTATTGGACTGGCCAGAACCATACCGTGACGTCATTCGTGCAATCAGTAGTACTCCTAAAAAGGCCAGCCTGTAAAAAAAAAAAGGCAGCCTCTCAAACCTTGTTCCGATCATGGTTTTCGGAATGTGATCGGGCGTTGCTTGGCCCCCCGTGGTGCACACTCTCATCTATATAGGAGGAAATCTAGCTGGTCGAACACTGTCAGCTTCCCACGCGAGATCGGGAAGATGCTAAAGGAAATGTCTGTCCGATCCCCAGTGGTCCATATAACCTGTGTTTGATGCTTGCCATGTCCAACAAACCGAAGGCCAGAATCTCACAATACAATCTGCTCTACAAAGTCAGGTCAAAGCGTCACAATCAAACCAGACCACATCGTGGTGAAGCACCATACGAAGTTGGCCTAGCATCGTAAAGGCCGGTCTAAAGCCTTCCCCCCCCTGACCAGATGGCACCCGTCGATGTCGATGGCAACGAGCCCAATATAACTCTGTAGCTCAGGTCATGATGTTTTAAGCGCATCTCGAAAGCCCTTCTATGATGACACTTGCTCGAGCCCAAGCAGGCGTATATATAACACCCCCCGTTGACTATCTGGAATATTAGGTTCTTGTTAGCTACCTTCGTTTCATGTGTGATGGATGATGACACAGGACCTAGTCCCTGGAATTTCACTAATGTCATCGTCCATCTGCTCGTCACCAAGCTTATTCAACGGTATTATTTGCGGCAACATTTCCACCCATGCAAATCAGAAGTTCGCAAGCAATGTGACTTCTACACTTATATCATATGTATATAGGTCCCCTTCTTATTTGCCCACATGCAATGTGGAACGTGTCCAGGTGATAGAGCCATATTCTAAGGGTCTTGAGCCAATTGCCCATTGAATAGAATGCCTATTTCCAATCCAAGGTTTGGCCATAGCATACAGTAAGTAAGTAAAGTTATGTGCCTATATTACTCTAGTATTATTATAGCATATGATACTCAATATTACAATGCTTAGTCATCATAGAATATCGAGCAACAATAAGGTCGATTTGTAAAGGTTTTAGAAGCAATAAAATTTCAAATTATATATACCGGGGTAATTTTGTATCTACACTATTCTATAGATGGGGTGTATAACTACCATCATATATGCTCGCAAATTTGTGATCGTTAAAACTCCAGATGGCCTGATGACAACCCACTCACGGGTACGGGGAGGGGCGCTCTGCCCTTAGATTTGCAGCATTTGGGCTCAGAACACGCTCATAAAAGATCAGTGGAACTGGGACACCATTCCACCACGGCTCGGGAACCTTCTCCTCCCGTTGAAATGTAGAGACATTCCCGACAATGAGTCCCAGGTTTTGATCACCATCGTATATCCGAACTTCACCTGTGTCTACTTCATCACGTTTCAAATCATTCCAGTAAACACAAAAGCGATAACTGGGTTTCATCTCCTCCCCGTCTATATAAGCGCCATTTTTGGTGCAATATACACCACCTAGCCAGTTATACACTGCCCATTGCGCTTGGCCCGCCCCGTCTACATATTCGAAAGTGATTCTCCTCGTATGTTGCCTTGGAGATGACTTATTATCTAGCTTGACCACCATACGCAAGGGAAGATCTGTGAAGTTCCTCCGGCGCATAATGGTGTTTTTCAGGTCACAGTGTTGGCAATTTAGGTATGTATGGTGTTGAAAATACCTGCCAATCAACTGCTCCATCGGAACCCCCAAAGGGTCATTTTCCATGAAGTCTGGTTCAACCCAAGACACTGTATAATCATGGGTTTCTTGGATACCTCTTGGGCATGGGCATTTGCTTAGCCGTTCCATGAATAAGACCTTGAACTGGGCAAATGCCTGGGTGCAATCTCTAAAGATCCGAGTAATAGGTGTATAATTCCCAATCCCACCGTGGTGCAATTGGGTAGCGACGGTCTTCCAAAACTGATCCCTCAGGTATAGACTCTCTTCCTTGTCGAAAACATCCCAGTTTAAATTAACCGCTTCGATATACTTCTTTTCAAGAAGCGATAGCTGATTTTCCCCGGCCGCAGTGTAGTCGATGTTTGTCGTACCGACGTGGAGGAATTTGCCCACGATGATAGCACAGTCAACTGACGACGAGTTCAGCGAGCCGACAGGTCCCCGACCTCGGTAAGCATATATCAAGCCGGATGGGTTAAAATGGAATTCATCCCTATTGACCGACCTCAACAGGCGGACCTGAGTTGTAACGGGAACCGTATGCGTTACAGATCTAACCCTCAACAGGTCATCTTTACTCGTCGCTGTATGAACCGGATGTTCTGCTTTCTGCTTTGCATGAGGGTGTTCATCCAACTGCTTATAGGTGGGGTTCATAATTGCCCCCTGCATATATTCAGCAGCCATGGGGGACTGGGTTGCATACCGAGCCGCTCTTTTGGTAATAGAAGCAGCTGTGGAACGGTTGATCACACTAGGTAGCGCCCGCAGACCCCTCCTTGATGCTTGCACACCTGCTCGAGGCTGTTGTCGTCTACTAGCAATACGTGCAGAACCAGCTCGACGAGGAAATGCCACCACGTCATCCCGTTGAGGCAGCCCGAGCCGACCCAACGGTGGCAGCAACCGAGAAGCAGATGGAAAGGAAAACTGTGCAGCATATGATGCTGGTATATCAGCTGGGTTCTCATAACGAGCCGGTAGCGAACCCGGATTCGGAACTACTGGATAAAATCTGCTAATCGGTAAGGGCATCTGGGGCAAGTCCGTCCGAAGAAGTCGAGGACCGGCATCCCTTTGGTAGTTCACAAACTCGTCCAGAGTTGCGGGTCGATGGTTATCCGCTTGGTAATAGTTTAACTTGCGGAGAGCTAGGATCCATTTTTTATTGCTGATCTTCGGTGTGAGACAGGGATCTATGCCCCAAAAATGAAAACTCCCTAACCTCATTAGGGTTTCTCGGTCATACCGCCTCATCCTTAGGCCAGTTAATCCATCGGCATCATAAAACTTCCAATCGAGCGGTGGGTCCGGAAGCCGTCCAAGGTTGAATAGCCCATAGTTGCAAGGAGGGTTCGGGTAGTCAGTTTGATTAGCCATGTTGAGGGTAGGTTAGGAATCAAATATAATTGACAATAAATAGGTAATGAATAGAGAATATGGAAGCAATTGTGTAAATGATCACTGAATGCTCAGATAAATCAGGTAGGTGTCTCGGAGTAAGATTAAGGACTTGGGTTTCACTCGGAAGCCTGAACTTGAAGCAATAAATTAAGAGCGAACCTTGAAAGTGATTGATGTGGACTATTTATATTAAGACAGCCATCGAAAAATATTGGTAGAGCCGTCAGCTCTAGTCCACAAAAACCATCGACCCAACATGAGGTTGGGTAAGGCCGCCTCCAGAATCTGAAAATGGCGATAACCCGTTATTGGAAGCATCCATAGATTGAATAGTCAGTTGTAAATCCAGCGTTACCTGGTTGGATTCTTCCGCCTTGTCTATGATCATGTTACTACATTCCTTCATGTCCTTATTTCGACTGTGATTATGCTTCGTCGAATGTTAGAGAGGCCCTTTGTTTATTCAGGTGATGCAAGAGGGTCGTTCCGATTGTTTCTTCATAGACCTGAGAAGCTTATCGGAAGCTCCAGGACGCCTGGAGAGAGCCGTCCTGCAAACAAGAGATTCAGTGTTAGACTACAATATCATGAATAGTATCAATTTTGAGGCGTACTGGGTGTCCTTCGAGTAGCTAATACCGACCTAAGTCTAGACTAACACAAGACAATCTAAAAGAGTGCTAATGAAGTTATGGAGTGAAAGTCTAGTTGTTACAGCTAAGTTCCAATCAATACCTCCTTATGATATGTATAGATAAAAAAAGTGGTAACTGATTGATTAATCATGTTGAATAGTTAGACGTTACCATCCATTCTACTCCCTATTATTAGTACATTTTGCTAACCGTGAGACTTTTCAGGCTATCCTGACTCCTGAAAGGCTGGAGGAAAATAGCCTCAGCCTCTCCCAGTGAATAAATGGTGAGAAGATAGAACATTATTAGTCATTAATATCATTTGTGAAACTTACATTTTACATCCATCAAACCGTTCAAGAGTACCGAACCGACAATTATCAGTGAGATTGAAAGGCAGAGAGAGAGCCAAAAGATTTTTCGATCACGGGCAGTCCCGAGTGCCTCAAGTCTGGCGAACAGCGTTCCAGGCTGGTCGATATTATAGATGAGAAGCCCCACCAGGGCCGAAGAATCATCACCAATTGAAAGGCCGCTGGTTTGAACAAGGGTTCTAAGCGAAAAAAATTCCGATGTTCAAAGGCTGTTCCAAGGAAACACATTCCCTTTGTTTCTATATGAACATCTTCTCCAAAAAATTGGGCTCCGTACACTTTGACGCAAGGAGGCGACGACTCTACTCGTTCCGGGCGGTTTCTCCCAGCCATGACAGCGGCAAACAATAAATTTGACCCGGACGCTACGATCTACTAGCACCAATTCCTTAGCACAGGAGTTTAAGGTCACCAGCTACTAATAATACACATATACCAAATTCGCTGCCTTTTCCGTACCCCCGACGACGCGGTTGTTTGAGGAAGACGTTAAGACTGGTGATCCGATCGGTGTTCATCTGCGGAATACCCAAATGCGTCAAGATCTTGCATTCTATAAATGGGCATGCGAAGCGTGAACCTGCGAAGCGATTCGCGCCGCACCTCTTATCAGGGATAGTTCCTTAAGACACGAACAAATTGGTACGAGTCTCATACGAGGAAGATACTCCACCGGAAGGGGAAAACGTCCTACCAGTTGTCTATGACGCTTTGCCTGCATTGGGCGTGTGCCTCATATCATTAATAGCTTACCGACACCGCACCGCATAAGATTAGATTGTTGGGCGATCTGAGTAGAACAATGGCATAGGGCCGCATGCGTTGGCTTGCGGCTACCTCTGCGCTGATGAAAGGGGCTTTACTTCACCATAACTGTCTTTTAGACACATGAATCACATGAATTAATCTTATGAAGTTTCGGCCTCTTGAACCCCACCCAGCTATGTAGTTAGGGTACGTATGGTCAAAGAGACCGAGTGGCCCAGGACAGCAAGCAGGCCGGTCCAAATACATCAAATATACTTACTTGTGTCTCAACACCTGTAGGATATTCCAATTTCTGATTTTGAAGTAGAGTTAGATGATGTATCAATGGAAGTTCTCGTAAGTAAAACATGGGTGAAATTTAAAAAAAAAAAAGAACGTAAACAGACGCCGAGCTGGGCAGATGATAGGATAGGACAAAGAATCCGACCAGGTAACGCTATATCTACAATTAACTATTCAATCTATGGATGCTTCCAATAATGGTTATCGCCATTTTCAGATTCCGGAGGCGGCCTTACCCAACCTCATGTTGGGTCAATGGTTTCTGTGGATTAAAGCTGCCCGGCTCTACCAACATTCTTCGATGGCCCGTCTTAAGATAGATCGCACCTACGAGATCACGAGACAAGCAGCACCTTACTGAAAGGGGAATAGTGGCCGAGCAGGCCTATGATGTAAATAGATCATTGTTTACTTTTCTCTTTCTTTCTTTCTTCATACTTAATATTTTATTGATAATAGCACCTAACTTGAATCAAGAGCTCCTTTATCTTTAGTTCATATTAGATTTGACTAGCTGTCACAAATTACTTTCAAGGTTCGCTCTTAATTTATTGCTTCAAGTTCAGGCTTCCGAGTGAAATCCAAGTCCTTAATCTTATCCAAGACACCTACCTGATTTATCTGAGCATTCAGTGATCATTTACATAATTGCTTCCATATTCTCTATTCATTACGTATTCGTTGTCAATTTCGTCCTTTCCTTTAAAAGTCTCTTTCTTTCTTTGAAGGGATCTTCTTACCGTAACATATGAGCTAGATTGAGCGACCGTTACACCTACCCTCAACATTGGCTAATCAGACTGACTACTCAAACCCTCCTTGCAGCTATGAGCTATTCAACCTTGGGCAGCTTCCGGACCGTATGTAAGATCGGTTGAACCCACAAGTTTCGAGATGACACGGTCACCAGGGGGCAGCGAGGAAATCGCCGCTGCAGACGAGAAAGCCCGTAAAGAAGATCTTTCAGAGTTGAATAAATTCAGGACGACAAATCACAAAGCCCTGGGAGCCATTCTATCAGGATTGTCGCAAGGTATTCTCGAAGCCATTGCTGATACGCTGAACGCCCAAGAAGTCTGGGAATTCATAAAAAAGAAATATTATGTTTTGGCCAGTGTCCAAACTTTTGAGGGAGCCAAAACGGCAATGTCAACACATTACGATGAGTATAGCAATGTCCAGGATTACTTTCACAAAATGACCGCTGGAATTGCCAAGATTAAGCGCGCCCTTGGGGACGACGAAAACTGGCCAGAATCAGCAAGAATTCAATTCGTTCTGGTAAATCTTGTGTTCCTGACTATATATTTGAACTCACGCTATGATGTCAACAAGATGACATTGGAAGAAGTGAGTCAAGTTCTCATTCAGGAGGAGATGAGAATGAAGTTCCAAGGATTCAGAATCGACTAGTCTAGCAAGGGCCCACAAAGGGAAGAAGCAATTGGACGACGTCTTTTACCATCCTTGTCCATCCATACTAGTTGAGTAATAAAAGGCTTTACCATCAAAAGGATAGCCCAAGCAACCCGTGCCAGGAGATATGGATGATTTCCGGTAAAGGCGTTGCACAAGGGTATCGTGGTACGTAGGCCAGAGCTCGGCGGCCTCTTCCGACAAGATTTGTGTAACATATTGGGGCTGATGGTGGGTTCTTCCATCTCCCGTAATAGCGACCTTCGGCACAATGACAAACCACCTTTTATTGAAGAATATACGGATGTCTGGTCGGAGTAAAATAAGATTAGCCGCATTGTTAATATCTTTGAAAATGCCAACTCCATATCTCCCCATTTGATTCCTATTGTACCAGGTTGCGTCCCCTTCCGGGATGATATGTGCTTTTTCAACACAGCAGGACCAATTCGTGATAGCATAGCGAGATGTGGACATGTTAGGCGAAGGGGGGAGAGAGATCTGGAGCCAGGAAATTCCCAGTCTTGAAAGCTAGGAAAAACAGAATACTGATCTAGAGCAAGGCATAAACCTATTAGTAAAAATCCCAAATATAAAAAAACAGAAGAACAAACACGTACTAGGGCTATCACTGTAATGCATGAAGCTATATTAAGGCCGCAATGCTAAGTATACACTCAACATTTCTATGACCTTTTGGTCGAGTGGTGTAGCCCGTACAAAGGCCTAAGGGGTGCGCATTACAATCACCAACGGCGAAATAATGTCTCCTCCGTTAAGATACCATCTAATGGCCGCCGACCGGCCTTATCTAAAAGTCAAACGGCCAGTACCAAAGGCATTGTTGGCAATAATCTGACAGGCAAGAAGGGGCGTTATGTGATAGACACCAAAAGTATCGCGGACACGGTCAACAACGTGGAAAGACCAGTAACTTAGTGTGTTTACTGGCTCTTCGTAGCCAGGATGGCGGAACAGGACTGGTGTTCGGAACAGCAGTTCAATGGATGGCCATCTGGTATGTGTGACAGCAAGTTTTGCGCTTCTGTGGCCATCCTAAATCCTTCCTGTTCTAAGGACAAATGGAAACCAAACCAGAGACTTAAGCAAGAATTAACGAGAACCAAAGAACCAGAAGGATAAAGGGATGGACTAATAAATTCATACAGTACAGGAATGTAAAGAGAAGACGCGGGCCAGGGAAGAGAGAACCTCTCGACTTACTAAGTATTATTGCGATGTGGTAGCCCAAATGCCACAAGAAAAAGTTACCGTTTTCAAAATTCATTGCCTTAACCACATCACACGGGACGGGGTCGTAGAGTTATAAACACTATTATTATTACTATATTCAACTTAATGTTCTCAAAATAGTAAATAGTTGAAATTCCTACTGCCGAAGGAGCCTATGGCGTTTGAAAAAAAAGTTAACTTTTAGGCACATGTGACAACTGGGTACTTTGCCCCAATAGGAAAGGACCCACATTGACTAATCCTAATTTTGATTATACTAACCCCAATATAGTTTCGTACAAGTGAGTCACGTGATGGATGACAGATGACACGAACGTTAGAACAAGTCGGTATTCGATGATACTTAGGTAGCTAACTTGCTCAAGTAGAGGAGGAAGTAGAAATACAGGATACAGCGGTAAGGAATAAAGATGAAAACTCTGCAACCGGATGGTAGTTATTCCGCTCCGCTCCGGTAACCCCTATTTCTCAACATCTGTGTGTGAAGTGAGTTAAGTACGGTACTTCCATTCGAAGTGCCATACGCCACTCTTTATCGATACAACTCCATTAAGTGCATACAGCTATTATAGTTGCCTAAGATCGTTGAGTTGACCAACGCCGTAGGAGGCTTCACCGTCTCATCCGAGTTAACCTCGATCATGTAGGGCAACATTTCTTTCATAGTCTAAAGAAATTCCTTGTGATATTCGACCACATCGTCTCACCCATACCCATCAAGAAATACGCCCTTCTTGATGCTTTTCCAAGGGAACCCAAGCTTTTTCGGCCATCGAGGTCCTGTTCTCGACGTTCTTCCCATCCCCTTAGACCTTGGCGTGTTATCTATCGGCTTGACTAAGCCTGTGACTTCATTGACCGATATGTCGATATCACGACGATATTCTCCGAGAAAGCCTTTAATATGGGCAAGCTTATGTGAATTGAAGTCATCATATTAATATGCCATTTCATACAGACCGTTTGATGCAATTCATCGAAGGTATAGTCGCACTTGTTTCGGACGAATTGCTTACTATGGCACCAGAGCCGTTCAACATGATTCAGCTCCGGGTGATATTTCGGATAAAACATCACAAGGTGGGTGCCAGATTGACCCTGGAGCCTTTCTTCTAGTTCAGTCCGTAGATGTCTTCTCTGTTTGGATACTGTTGGCATTGCTATAGTAGTAAAGGACAATAATAGAGCAAAAGCGAGTAAGTTAGATAAGCTGTAGTATGTACTATACTTACTATGTACATATTCCTGGTGGTAACCTATGATAGCGTGCCAAGATATAGGATATGCTTACTAATGAAGTATTACTAAGCCATTACTAAATCAATCTGAATGAGAAAGGTTGGGCGAGTTTCGCTATATAATTCACCACAAGGATCCTCTGCACGGCCTTCCAACAAACTGATGTACATTTTCAGTTAACGATACCTATAATGGTTGGTATTTATTTATTTAATCAAGTTTAGTGCAGCCTTCATGGCTATGGCAGACTAGACGACTCCATGAACTCGTAGAGTTCCACATCACATCTCAGTCTCTTCACAGCATGTGTCTCCGGTACATTTTCCTCGCTCCTTCCAATCGCCTACAGTGCGCAGAGCATTTGAGTTGACTAGTAGACGGCTAGTAAAGGAGGTTCGGTACATAATTGATTCTAAGCTACAGCACTAGTCAAGTAGTGGTGGCAGCTAAGCGGGGTGCCCAATCCCACTCATTAACCAACACTCCTCTCCTAATGCATAGCTCTACATGGGGTATTAGCACCTTGCTCGCTGAATACCCGTGTGGGCAAGATTTTTGATTAAGGATCAGTATCAACTGTTAAGGTATTATATATATATCCAAACCATGGGACTTGGGTCTAGTCATTATTGCCTCACCAGAATACCTTGAATTATCTTTCATTGTTCCAATGTAGTAGTAGTCCAACATATATATTGCCACTAGAACCTTCATCCAAGTTTCAACAATCGACAATGAAAGATAAAAACAAAGCGCTTTAGAAAGGGAATAGCTAGCGATAAAATGCATATAAGTCGCGACTTGTAGTAGACAGCGCCTTATAGTATTTGCAACATTGTCCAGAGATGAATATCGGGCACCTTCCTCGGAAGGGAGTCGTACGACTTAGTTGCCCAAGTCCAGCTGCTTGTACCATCGGATTTGTCACCGCCTGTACTGTACATATTTGAGTGGTTGCAGGACCAATAATATGTAATGTAAGAGGGTGAGGCTTTGAACTGACACGACCGTTAGGTGCACGGCGAGATAGCTTCGGCCGTCTCATTATAGGGCATGCTGGGATGCTTCATTTAATTCCCTTATCTATGTCTGTCTTCGATTTGTCGTCAACAAGGCATACTATTCTTCATGCTACCTCATGATCATATCCAGCACACCTCTTCCCAAACTGTTTCGAGTCGCGTGCCCTGAGTATATGGGCCGCTGGCTGGTGCTCTTCGGCTTCCCACCGAGGAATGTAGCGATCTCCCCATATTCGACACATTTCGAGAGCTCACTTTATAATTTGTGTTATCCCCCGGATTGATTGTTATATGGGATTCTGCTTCCAACCCATGAGAGCTAGGATCAAAAGCAGATTGTTTCAGCTCAGGGAAGACATTACTCGGGTATCGACTAATAATGTTAGTGATCGACGGGGCGGAAACTCTGGGAGAAATACGAGGTATAGTGCCAGCAGGAAAATCGGGCCGAGACGGCCTGAATATACATGCTGACGGGGGACGTATCTTATCAGGTGAGGAGGAAGGAAATATCAATTTGCCCTGTTGTGGGAAGAGGCGCCATGATGGACCTGCTTGCCCACCGGTCGGGGTAAGAGTCGATTCTAAGCTACATGTATCCCAGCTTCGAATTCTCTTCGATTGTCTTATAGAATGCGAATCTTCCGGATACATTGGTAGGCCTCTTCTATACCCATTGAACATGATTGTTTCCTGGGACTCAAGTTTGAGCTGCTTCGCTTGCTTCCTAAGCCATAAACATTCAAGTACTATTCCGATCGAGACTATTGCCAGAACAGCAATGATGAGTCCGATGCCGGTTGGCAATTGAGCGAGTCCATTCCGACTAGGCAAGTCAGGCGTTGTTGTCACGATCGATGAATCCAAGGGCGACGTAGAGCCAACTTGAAGCGTTACCGGATCAGTACGTGCGAAGGTTATGCCTGTCGCTGATGAAGGATATGATGAGGTAGGTGGCAGTGGTAAGCCTCTAACGAAAAGCCTTGGCATGATTCTAGAAACAAGCTTGGATCAAGAGAGAACAATATATTTTTGTTTAACACAGAATCCCGGTGTAGGCCCGTAGGCCCCAGGGAGGTGATCTTTTGTACAACTATGATAGAGCAGTATGATACTATGTATAATAGCAGCTAGTGAGAGAAGCGAACATTTAAATATAATAATAATATTTTCCGTGAAACAATCAGCAGAGTAGCGACTTGAAGGGCAAAGAAGAATAAGTCATGATGAGGTGGTGTATTTATATTAGTAGTGTCCACCATGGTTAACTCACGATTCCATCATCCCATCACTGGAACAACATCCGACTGTTCGAGGAATCATTGTAGGAAAAGTCCCTGCTGAAGGCATCGGCAGGTGATTATATCCTAAGTGAACCTGCATATAGTGCGTACTGTACATTACCTAGTCTATACATAAAATCTAAGTACCTAAGAGGCTTCTCCTCAGTATGAGAAACGGCTCGGTGGTGAATATAATGGATATTCCCAACCAGGCAATTAGGAGAGCCGGGATCCTCCTTGCTATTCTAATGGTCCCTAAGCTTTCTCAGTTCAATTTCTAACTTGTCGGAAAGAGCATCTAAGAGCCATTCCGCTTCAGCTCTGTCTCCTACTAGTGGGCTTCTAACACCGATCCAGCTCCACCTCCTTTGATCTTCATGTCGATTAACATCATCCGCTTTTCGTTCTCCGGCTGGGCCTCCGTTGGGAGGCGAAGATGGAGGAAAGCTAGAAACGGGTTCTTCCTCAAGGAGCCTGAGATAGTATGCCCATTCATCATAACTGAATCGCTTGGGGGGATCACTCTTGATATACTTTATCATTTTTCGAAGCTCATGAATGAGGAGATATTCGTAGCGGGGTGTGTTCTTAGCGGCAACATCACCGCGCTCATGAGATAATTGCTCCCCTCGTAGGGTGTCATCTTCCATAACGCCTCCTACCCATTCCACCCGGTCTTCCTCATTTGGTTTCGGTTCATGTTGTTGGGATTCCTGGGGCGACATTTCTTTATCGTCCGCGCCAGAATTGCTTGGCTTGCGAAAGAGACGCCTGAACTTGTCTCTGGTACTTCCCTCTCCTGGAAGAATAGTCAGCTCTCCAAGTAGTACTGTCAAATTGCGAACTTTGTCAACTACTGTATCAACTAAGTTTGATATAAAGATCGTCATAGTGGGGACGGCTAGTAGCGACCAGAGAACGAAGAAACTTTTTCCCCAGTCGGTAACTGGATAGAAGTCGCCGTATCCGATAGTTAAGAGCGTTGTGTAAGAGAAATATAGAGCCTCAAAGTAAGTCCAATTTTGGATTGATTCCGACTTCCAGAAGACGGCCGCTCCCAGAAACCATACCATCATAATAGCGATTACGGAACCAAATAGCGAAAACCATCTATGCTGAGCCGCCATTACTTTTCGTGGTTTTCTCGTTGCATGAAATTCATGCCTAAGGCGTTGCCGCTCATAGTCTTCGGATCTAGGGGCATGGCACGGAAAAAGCATTGGAAATGGCCGCCCCTTCGCAATCAATTTTGCTATTTTTTTCCGGGTTTTCTCTATTAAATGACCGCTCATCTTTTCTTTTCCTCTCTCGATCATAAGGGATCTGATGGAACCGATCACGATACCAAGTAATAAGATGCCTCCGATCGCATATGGGAAAAAAAGGCCGCGACCCAGGTGAGTGCGTGGGGCTGGCTGGCCGATTCCAATAGTAAGCAACGTAGAGTCGGACCAGTATACGGCATCCGTGAACGTCCAATTTTCCACACGGGCATATACAGCCGAACCAGCTAAGAGATAAACTAAAAAACTCACGGTCTGCAACATCAGAGTCCTCTGAGCCTTGGTGAGTCCGTATTTTTGTGAATAGTGACCTTTATGAGTCCCGAGGTTGGTGAGGATTAGCGAGGAAGAGAGGATGAAATAGAGGACCGCCGCGATTGCACCATAGTAATAGCTTTGCGTAAGCTTGTAGTGCATCTTCCCGGGTAAATATAATCTATAGTAGACCAAAATGAGGAGAATAGCCAGTGATGCCGAAGATATATACCACCCGATAATCACAACCGGTTGCGCAATCGTAAATGAAAGACGTCGCGCTAGGTACATGAGAAGAGATAGATTTGAAACCACTGCGCAGACTAGGGAAAGAATGTTGACAGCAAGTTCCCTTATATTATGAGCAGAGTGCTTGCGCATTATTTTCGAGGGAGTCATGGGGGGAGGGACAAACCATGATGGGTCCGAGACATCTGTTTCCTCATTCGAAAGAATTCCTTTATCTGAGGGCATCTTGACTATCCAAACCCCGACCAGTGAGCAGAGATTGAATGCATTAGCAATAGGCCCGAACGTGCCCTGTTGCGAGTGATATTAGCGAAATAAGCCGCATGAACCAATATCAGAGATCAATACCATCTCTACAGATTATAACGGAAGCGGCAGAGCCGACATACAGCGAGCAATGGAATTCCGGTACTTGTAATCCACCATCCTGCAGACTGCCGAGGCTGCTCCACCTCCCGGCTCTCATTAGTACAGTGTGTTTGCCTTAGACTGACACCATCAGCCGGACGAGTGTCTTTCATGAGGAAACTGTTAAGGTTCAGGTTGTCCATGTTCTTCCTTGAAGAATTCAACAGGAAACCTTGATATGTATCTCTCATTCCACGTTAAGAGAGATATCGAATTAACACGATAGCACTCGGACGAAGTCGGGCGCTGTTTCCCTTTTCACGTTCTTTCCCTTCGCCGCTTCTCCCCATACGCAATGTTCGCAATGTTCTCAGACGAGGAAAGAGAGCTTCCGATTCCTCTCGACAGCACTGGCATGTCATAAAATGCAATTGTACATATCATACTGTCATTTATGAGTAGTATCGGGGTAGGAGAAAGTGAATTAGGCAATGATCTAGACTGAAGTTATACTACATTACAATAGTAATGTAAAGGATGTATCATATGATACATACTAAGGATCTCGCACATGACGGTGGTGGCTTATATATATTACCCATGCTCTTCACACCGGCTAATCATATGATAGAAAACTCATCGTGCACGTGGTCGAAGGCCACCGAGGATAAGCGTGCTCAGAACGATGATTCTGATCATGCCAGTTCAAATCCTCCGACTATTGAGTTCTAGCCTCTTCAGAGCATATATATTATTATTATTATTATTATTTAATCGAGATTATTGTCTGTAACCAGCCTTTCGGCTATGACAGACACCCACCACCGGCTTGTCTCCCCGTCTCAGTCTTGCCCTTCTTTGGCCATTCAAATTTCTTTCCCCTCGCCCTAGTCCGCCTCACTGCGCAGGGCTTTTGGGCCATAGATGCCCTCCTTGGTATACTACCTCTTCCTCTTGGCTACCTCTACAGGCTACCTTCACCGTCTATGTTTCCTCCCCTTCCGCCTCCTCCAGGGCCTCTAGACCCCAGAGCATATATATGTGAGTAGTGGCAGCGCCGATGCCAACTAGAAAATACTCTCATCGAGAGGTACATTATGTAGCAGCACCGCCAATCTCACCATATATACAATATAGTACAGTACATAGGGCATATCATAAGAATTCAGTCGTCGTCGCCTCTAGTTCCCAAAAAAGGGTGAGCAGCATGGCTGGTGTTAATCATATGATCTCTCTTATGTTGGCACACGAAGATATCCTAGGGTCCTAGATTACTCTTTAGAATACAATCATCTTACATATTTACTGTGCAATAGTCCACGTTGCCTTCAGCCTTTCATACCCTATGAACACAACAATGATAGGACGATAAGCCGGTCCCCCGCCCTTTTGGTTTATAATATCAGCAGCAACAACAATGGATCCAAACGGGAATGACACTTCTAACGCCTCTCCGCCTGTTGATCAAACAACGGCTATATGGTTGGCTCAGCTCATGAATCGACAACCAGAAGCCTTTAATAAGCAGCTTAGCCATCAGCAAAATGCCTTCAATGAACAGCTTAGTCACCTAAGGGCTGACCTTCTTTCACAGCAGGGGATGGTTACCTCTCATAATAATTCAGCGCCATCGGCTACATTGCCACCAGCAAGCTCTAGTACCATCAAACGACCCCAATCTGTGCTCCCCGACCCAGAAAATTTGATGGGAGTGACCTAACCTTATACCCCCAGTTCGAAAGCAAATTAATAGCCAAGCTAACCATCGATAGCGCTGCGATTGGGGGCATGAGAGAGCTATTGTAGTATGCTTTTTGCAGGCTGGAAGAAATGGCCGCAACGAAGGATCAACCAATGGATGGTAGCATATGAGCAGGGTCCTACGAGATTCACTTTAGATAGGTTCATGGAGCAGCCACGGTTCGCCTTCTGAGACTATGCTGCAACGGATAAGGCGATTGCCAAACTCAACACCATATGACAAGGGAATCGCAGTTTCAATGAGCTACTGATGGAGTTGGACAAACTCTTACTCGAATCAAGGGCCTACACGCTCAATGATTTAACCAAAAAAGGATACGTGAAGTCGACCCTCAACCAAGCTTTACGCGACCGCCTCATTGGCGTCAGGGAAGAGCCGAAGTACGAAGAGTACTGCCGACAGATTAAAGAGACTTCGGGTCGTCTGGTAGAATACGGACGACTTGACTTGAGGCAAGGACAGTCCCGAGGAAACCATCGTAATAGTTCTGTCACCACTACCAGCTCTCCCAAGACATCTTAGTCTACGGATGGAGCAATGGATTGGGAACCAACGTTGTCGCATCTAGCTGCAAATATTTACCGCCCCGTCGTCCCGACTCGGTCAGCGACCGCCGCAAAAGTGTAGCCTCTGTAGCAAACCGCCTGTAGAGGCATACTTCAACTAACTGTAAATGGAACAAGTTTTGGAGGAATGAACGGACCACCATTTATTGTATCCCCTCAGATTGATCGGCTATGCTACGCTAATACATTAATTGATTATAGATGTCCTGCTTATGGCGTTGTTCCCCGTCCACTTTCCCAGAAGCATAAGCTTGAGCGTATTACCATTCCACCCAAGTGTATTAGACTATTAGTGGCTATGATGGTACACGAGAATTAGTTACAGAAATAGTACGCGCATCATGGGATATTAGAGGACATTATCAACCAGTTGCCTTCTTTTACGTTTTGAAAGAACCTTATGGACATATAATAATATGATACTGAATGAGGAAGGAAAAAGTTATAACGTAAACGGACACCGACCTGGCTAGTTCGAATCCTCGTGCAAAATGCCAGTTTTTGTAGCCTTCAACACCCACAACATATCCTGGTTTCTAATTCGGAAGTTTGCTTATATATTGCTAGAATTACGTATTAAACATGTAAGAAACCGGAAGTAATATAAACAGGTGCTGAGATAGTTTTGGTCAAGACATCAAGCTGTCCAGGAGACCGGGACTTCAGGCTGCCTACGAAAATTCAGCCAACGCCAGATATGGGCAGATACTACTTCATCTCGTTAATTGAGTCTATCTATGTACATGCAAGGCATGCTCGGATTGATTCCAAATATCACTGTCATCATGACTAGACTGGGCCCGAGTGCATCCGCAAGGTCCTACGGGCCAGCTGAATCCTGTTTTGCAGCTCCATGTTCTCCTACCTTTCGATGGTTGATAGATCTAGGGAAGGGCGCCTCCAGTTGGCCCTAAAAGCCTATAACGAGGCCAATTAATCAGGCTGCAAAAGCATTTGACGTGCCTCCGTCAACTTTGAAAACGCGCGTCAAAGGAATAAAACCAAAGGGGGTAGTAAACTGTCGCAAGCTTACCAATACTGAAGAATCTACTTTGAAAGAATGGATTCTAGATCTTGATAAACGAGGTCTTCCACCGCATCTTTTAAGTGTATAATATCTCGCCCAGCTACTATTCCGTTCCCGATTAAATCAAAATAATGCTTCTATCAGTGAAAAGTGGGTGACGCGGTGCGTTAACCGTCGTCCAGAATTACCCTCCAAATGCAACAGAAAGTACGATTATCAACGTATCCGATGCGAAAATCCTGAGATTATCAAATGCTAGTTTAATTCAGATATGTTTATGATACCATATAGAAATATGATATTCTTAAGCAAGATATCTATAATGTCGATGAAACGGGATCTCAAGTGGGTGTGATTTCTATAGCCAAAGTTATTTTTGGTGAGGAAATAAAGGACAGCCATGCGAAGTCTATTCAACCCAGCAATCGAAGTTGTCAATGCTGCCGGCTGGGGCTTGCCGCCAAATATCGTCCTTGCCGGTAATCAACATCGATCTCCATGCTACAGAATTATACCGCCCAACTGGAGGATTAGCATGAGTACTATGGCCGTCTCCTGATTCTCGACGGCCATAGTACTTCAACACTGATCACGAGTCAACCAGACCTGTTATAGCTGTCGGGTACCTGACCTATATATAATTTGGTACGCTGACTGAATGACCTGCCGTGGCCATTCGCTGTTAGTTTTGTCGTGTACCCGTCTCTGCCATATATACATATTATGGAGACAATAACAGCTGTAATTAAACTGGGACGGCGCAATACAACTGGTATCAATATCTTGTCGTCAAGAAAGAAAATAACTTCGACTGTCTGGGTCTTCCAGCGGTCACCTTTGGTATAGATTGAACTGAATTGATTCTGCGAGGATGGCGGCCACTGTACTAGTAGTATTTGGTCACGAACTTGTCTCACAAATCGACATTTTTTTATTAAGCAGTCGAGAAAACAATATCCGAACTTCTTTTGTCTTCAACTACCTGGGGAATTATCGAGCTATATATTAATATAAACCCCCAAATTCCAAACGCGAGGGGATCGGAAATTAAAAACAAAATTAGTAAAATAATCTAGGAGCTTCCTATTTATAGTGGCAATGATTTTAGATCAAAGGAGGTTTGCAAGCAAGTCTTTTTGTCCGTATGCCTTACGGAAATGTAATTATTTCTTTCGCTTCCGCGCCCACAATTATAACCCATGTAGCTAGTGTACATACACTGGGGGAACAATGCTATGTACATTGATTAACAAGGCACCGTGGCATATGCATTGTGGATCGCGACACTTCTTGTCATGAACGAAATTCAATAAGTTATATTCTCGCCAGCATTCAACTTAGTCACCGGAGTACTAGCCACTACTTACGTCATGATACATACATGCTACTAGTTAGTACTAGAATGATACTTGAACGAGCTTTTTTTTTTACTATAGATTAATAATAAGCTTTCAATGGCTAATGTAAACCAAATTTACTCAAATAAGGTTTGACATGTCTAGCAAATAGGTTTGTTTGGTATATGAAGTCAGAAATTCCCATCCAAGTTATATTCTATCGCAACCGCAGTAAAATCCCCCAATTACTCCTTACTACCTACCTTAGTGCTTCGCAATTCGCTCATCCGGGTCATAACTTTCGGCCACGCAGAATAATGCGCCCGATCTATTTTTTATACTGTATTGCTATAGTAGTAGTGGCCTTATAGCCAATTGGCCAAGGAAAAATGACGCACAGTTTTTCGGTGACCGGTCCGTCCCATAGTTAGTTACCTATCATAGGTATATATCTC
This sequence comes from Pseudotulostoma volvatum, assembly GCA_019804575.2. NCBI lineage: Eukaryota > Fungi > Ascomycota > Eurotiomycetes > Eurotiales > Elaphomycetaceae > Pseudotulostoma > Pseudotulostoma volvatum. The sequence continues at coordinate 29,506 of JAHQZX020001186.1, forward strand.
TACCCGCACAGCACAACAGCTGTCATGTCACCACCACCAGTACTACTACTAGTTCTGCACCTAACTCCTCCCAAAGGAGAAAGCTCTAAGTCTGTAGGAGCCCTGATTCGGACAAGGCGTAACGTTACGCAGTGTGTGTGGGGAGGCGATCCCTTGCGCCCCAACTGCTGCTTTACATATCATACCATACATAAATAGCGCCAGCATACCAAACCCTTACTTTTACTACCAGAACTAGCTAATGTTTTCTTTTCTCTCGTTTAGTTTAGTCACGTACTCTGCGCTGTTCACTAGAAGCACCCGACGTTGCAAGCCTCCTTGCGTCCGATTATCTCAATCAATATACGATGGCGCTCGTACTATCACTCCTAACCGAGATAGCCTGCGGGGGTCTGATCACCTCCACCAACACTTCGCCCTGCCTGCATAGCATACACCTAACTAAGGATTGGCATCTTCATTGACTCACTTGTTGAAAAGCGTGAACAGGGATATATTATGATCAATGCTCTTTAATAAGCTATCTTTTAGATAGTACTAGTACATACTATTCTATATAAGTGGCCGCCATTGTAAGTTCGTATGGCCTTTTAAATGATATCGGAACAACCTGCCCCTTTTTAAGGCAGGCCACCAGGCCGCTTGATGTGATTATACTTTAAGATATCGTGATGCATAGTTACTACTGTATATATACAGGGATTACTTATCTAGAACGACATGGATAATAATTAGGCATTCATTAGTCATATGAATCGATAATATGAGGCCTAATTTGTTTTCCTATGAAGTCTTCATAATTCTTTATTCTATTCTATATAGCTCTTTCGCGTTCACCAGTTCCTTGATTATACGACTTGGGGCTCTCATCTTATCATATCCTCAGAAGTTAGGGGCCTGCCCTCTATGATAGTGGGCGAAGGATCCGACAGAACCACTCGCCCCACAAGCACTAGGTACCCTCATTAGTGACTCCCTGGGTTGCTACTAAGGTTAACTAGATCTTTTTAGCTATTGTAAAACCACCGCCGGTGTTGAATAGCTTGTTGGCTTCTACCTTTTCAGTGCTTAGAACGAGAAGTTTGCTAGTCTATCTATTCTAAATAAATTTCTTGGGGAGGAGGCATTTCAACGAAATACATTCGGGTTGTAAGGTATTGCCACCGGCAAAAGTGTTATTCAGACTTATTATCAAACACAGCAAGCCAGGGCCAGCTCGATTACCCCGGGGAAGAGCTTTAGCAGAAGAGCTATAGGAGACTAGATTATGGCACGATTGTAGGTTTGTCAACCGAAACACAGTTAATTTGATAACCTCTTTCGAGACTTCAACTGAAAAAGGCTCTTAGAGTGTTCGACTTATAGGCACTCTACGATTTTATTATATTCACTGGCGCAATCGCGAGTCACTTCGGGTGAAATAGGGAATGGATTGGCTGCTAGGTACACTGGGACTTTCTTACAGCTTCGTCCTATGCTGGGTATGAGGCTGGCGATGTGATAGGATCAAACGCGCCTATAGAGGCGGTTGCTGCATGTAAGAGATCCTACATGGTGATAACAATGGCGTCTTTATCGGCGAAAGTGTTGTGGGCAGCATCGTTGTAGGTGGATTGTGGGTTGTTGTTAGGCATTCTCTATGTCATCGGTATACGGATCATAAGCACAGTCGTTACGTCGTCGACGCTGTGAGCGCTCCCGACCCGTCGCTCTTTTGGGAGGAGCCTCAGGAGTCGAAGGCTTGGTCTTGCCATCGAGTTTGGGTGTCCGATCAGCTTAATTACAGTAACCGCTCAGAGCAGGAAAGGAAGCCTGTTGTTTTTGGGGCTGTGGTGGCGAGTTGAGCGGCCCGAGAAACGTTTATTCGTATTAGGACGAGCGCGCCTATATGGTCTGTCGAGTTAACAATAGCGGGGTTTCGGGGTCAGAGACAGGATGCCGCATAGAGCAGGTTTGGCTGCTTTGACAGCATGGCATCCATGAATGATGAAGCTTACAACAGCTATTGAGAAGAGGTTCAAGATATGCCGGGCACGTAGACTCGCTGGAACTCATTTGTCTCTCTACATTTCCGGGAGCACCTAACTGTAGAGGAGAGACTGGGTTTCCTCAAGCACTCCTCCTTTGGGTGTTGGGTATTGCATTTTCTTGGTTTTGTCTTCATGCTCCTCTAATTCCCCTCCTCCAATCCTCAGCTTAAGCTATGGTGGGAATTAGAAGCGTTCCTCTAAAGCTTCATCATCCCACCCTTGGATGATGTTGGCGTGCAACGATTACACCAACAGACCGCTTGCTTGCCTGCGCAGCCACACGTATTCAAGCATTGACAGAGGCGAAGACGGCCTGGTAGACTTTACCCTCCTTGTGCCTCCCAGAAGTCTTAAATATCAAAAAGGCCAAGGCGAACAGGCCGTTTGACCCCAGTTGTTTTACAATACATATCCAGTTCAATCCAAAACTGTATCACACCCAGTCACCAAGTGATAGAAACATGCTATGTCAGTTGTTACTCACCTTCTCATCTTCCTCCTCCGTTTCATCAACAATTTATTGCGGTGCAGTCTGCAGCCTGCAATCTCCATTCTCTTTTCCGTTAAATTATTCTTGCTGAAGGTCAGTATCGTATCCTATTCGGCACCCAGCTCCTGAAGATTCAACGTATCTCGATCTCTGTCCGGCGCGTATGCAATGCCATACCGTGCCTTCTGACTCTGAGTCTGCGGCTTCAATCCATTTTTCTGGTGCTCCTCAGTCCTGCTGAATTTGTGCATGCAGCTCCGGAGTCGCCCATGTAGTTGATGAGCAGTCTCTATCCAAAAAAACATTTTGAATTTATACCCGGATTATTGTGTATCCCTCCGGCGATGGCGCCGCCGTGCATATGCAGCCAGTCCTTATCTTATGCACGCCCAAGTCAGAAGGAAGAGAGCCTTAGCCTTCAAAGGCGGGTTCCAACCTCAGAGGAGTCTGACATGGTTTACCTGCAGCAAAAGAAGGTGAAAAAGCTGCGGGTTGTACATATATCACTAGCCTTTGAAAACCTCTTTCGCGCTATCATCACTTGGTTACATAAGCTTTGTATATGATTACTAGTACTACTAGTACTAGTAGTAGTACTGTAAGTAGTAACCAGAACTTCTTAAGCCTCACATACGTGTAAAATAGTCCTGTAGTATGATTTCGCACGGGGGATATCTTCCGACAGTATTGTACACTTCTCCTAAGACTTTTATCTTCAGGTACCACGACGTTGAGGCATTAACGGTCTTGGTTTTGATGCCTGAGGGCACGAGAATCGGTAGCCCGGACCGGCTTTTAGGCATTATTCTGTGATGAGACTAGGAGCTAAGCCACCTACTATGTATGTATGTACCCGACAGCAAGTCACCGCACTAGTACAAACCTAGCGTCCACCCAAAGCTTAAGCTGTCGGAAAAGGGCCAGGGCGTATCATTAGTTATATTAGGTATTTCGGGTGAGCTCGATTTGGTAGTTCAAGACTGCCTAACTCAGGAGGAGTATGTATCGTACGACTCCGGTGTCCTTCGCTGCCATGAATCATAGTATTATGTAGTAGACTTTATATCAATACATGTAGGTATGTAGTACCTGACCGGGACTTGGTCTTGGAATATGTATGAAATGCCAATTATTAAATATGGAGTACGGATAGTTATTCCGTAATTAATTGGGTTGATTAGAGCCTAGCGGTCTTCTTTTCCCGTCACCAGGGTAACCCTGCCAACACAACAACACTTTTGCCCACGCAACTGGCTGGCATACCTATACCAAGAACTCCCTATATATTATTACCTAGATTGGGGCATTTACCTTCTGTTTCGCGACTTTTCGACGCCGTGATGCGGCAGTCAGGAACCCGAGTGCTGTAGAACGCCGGGTTCTGTCGTGAGACACTTGGAGAGAAAGACGGTGGCGGAACTGCTGCACATGTACCACCCCAGGCATTGTAGGCTTCTCCGGTAGGAAATATTAATAACACTACTATAATCAAATGCACTTTCAACCTAATGTAGCTTTACGACTTCATGCGGTGTGTTTTCTTGTGGTATGTGGGTAAGGAGTGTGTATCGCCTAGTCAGGCTGCCATCGGAGTGCCGGTGGTTATCGCTAATCCATTAGCAACTAGAACTTTCCGACTCAGGAAGCTGTCAAACCCTGAAGGGTCTTCTACACGCAACGCTCTATCATATCGTCGTCTTTGTCCTAATTCAACCTTTAATGATAGTGAGTTATTAGTAGTTACTCCCAGGTGAAGGGTCTGAATTGAGTAGCTAAGCCGGGATTCAGGAATATAACAACGGGGAAACGGGGGAGAGATAATAATGGCTAATATAGCTAAGACCTGCCTCCGCAAGGTTCAAGCGAATATGTACTCCACGCAGATCTAAAAGTATCTCCCGAAATCAGTGAATAGACAGACGGTCAAGGCCATAGAGTGGGTGGGCAATTCGTTCCTTGCCGACGGTTTCACCTCCATTATTCCATTATTCGGGGACAATCGAACGGATCTAGTTGAGATAAGAAAAAGAGCAAAATACCGAATAACATGAGTTTTGAGTATATTATTTTCACTACTAATCAATCATCACGGTTGCGAGCGATGTGATTTCCGAGCAAGGCTCGTCGCCAAGCCATACAACCTGGCAACGATCACAAGGGACGCCCCGTGGGGGCCATCGGATCAGAATGTAGCGATCTCGCCGATCGAAGGATCACCCAGAACGTCGGGGGGCAAGAACATCATCACCCGCCATCAACTTCGCAGCGAGGTTGATATGATATAATCATTTACGTTGGTTATTAATAAGTACCAGAGCATCCATAATTAGTCAAAAAAGCATCCGTTGAGTCTTGCGTAAGGTCGCCTATCGGCCTTTCTAACTTACAACCTCATAATATTCCATTTAAAAATTTTCGATGTTCGTCACAGTATACGAAAGATCAAACAATTTCCTTTTTTTTTTTTTTTTCGAAAATGCCGCATGTCGGAGCTCGGGCACAAGACCGAAAAAAGAAAAAGGGAAAAAAGGGGCATGACCCAACGGAGCCTAACCTGTGCATCCGCAAAACTACAGCCGCTCAAGTTGGCATCACCAGCACATATCATTACGGTACCAGCATGTACTCTTTCTTCATGTATGTTATAATCCGCCGTTATGTCAATGATGTCACCGCATGCAATCTCAGCGCCATACCGGCAGAATACATTACTCATTCATACTAGTGGTAAGACATTACTCATTTATATGAGTAGTAATATGTTAATCATTCATATATAGGTAAGTAAGTATCGTTAGAAGCCAGTAAGAATCAGAAACTGGAGCTGCAAATCAATTTTGTGCCATTTATGGTGTTGTGACGGAGGCGGTGAGACCTGAAGGCGGTTGTTGGCAGGGAAGGGCAATAATTATATTACGGATACATACAAGTACTACATGATTGCTACGTATACTTTCCGGGTTGAATAAGAACTCGCCATCATCTGAATCGGGTCAGATAGAATAAATACCAATTTCTGCATATGCGATGTCACGTCGGCTCCTTGAAAGCTGAGCCGGAACGAACCTTAGTACTATAATTTATATCATACTCTTACGTAGTAGTTAAAAAAAATAGTTAGTCGCGATGTACAGCAGCGCAGCAGTGGTCTTCTGTCACTTGTGCCCTTCTTAGAATCTTCCGTCAACAATGGTATCTCGGAACATCGAGGCTGTCGTTCCAAGGCCTTGGCTGGAATGTCAACGTTGAGCTGTAGCTACTATAGGCTAAATCGATCTATGAAGATAAGCGGTCGATTGTCGCAGAACACAGAGGTTAAATCTCTCGAATCGGAGTATCGATTGGGAGACAGGAAAAAACGCCGAGGGCTAGGCAACTCGCTGCGATCTCCCGGTTGCCAGGGGACTATCAGTGGGATGTGGCGAATTAGCCAAAAGAACATATTAGTGATGAGGCACTTTCTCGCTATTTTGTGAGGCTCGTAGAGAGAAGATACCAGGCGAAGGGGAAGATAAACCGCGATGATCGTTGCTCAAAAAAAAAGCGGATGCGATTGGATTGTTCTAGCGGTGGGGTGAATTATGCTAGGGAATTACTCAAACCATGCACCTGGACCCTGCCTGTATAGTACTGTACATATGGATGTCGTCTCCGGCTCAGGTCCATACTGCCTAAATTATTCACTGGCATGCCCTCGGAACGAAAAGGGACATGAGGAATGCCGAGGCGTGTGCCTGAGATCGGGAGCCTGCCATGCCGATCCCGACGCGGTCACAGCCTGCACCGACTCACTTACTACCTACTGTAGTAGCCTGTTACATTGTGTATATAGTTGGGAAAGGAACCAATTGCAAGGCAGGTTCGTCCGCCCCGCCGTAGTATTCTAATCTTATTACTTAATTGAATAAATGAATAATCATGCATAAGATTGATGATGTGAGAGATTTCTTGAACGATTGATTACACGTAATCACTATGTTTGAAGTTGCCTCAGAGAACTCCCCATATTTTTAGCGATGATCGTTTCCATTATGACACTAGTGCCTAGTGTGGGGGAATCTCTACACTTTTCCGAATCTGGACCACAACGCAACGCTTGGACCACCGAGTGGCCGGGAACTGGGCCGATCTAGTCCAACATTGTAACCAGTCAGATTCCAAAGAACGGAACAAGTTTGACGCCGCAGTGGTGGAATTACCAAAAAATGCTACTGTAGTAGTGGGACTAATCCTGAACTATCTACTATTATGATTTCTGGGGATTTAGATCTTTCTCATCCCCTGAAATTCGATTGAAGAGATCGAAACTATAATTTCGGAAATTTAGAACTCAAACCCCAAAGTTAGCGTCCGGTTATGGCCAATTGCTTCTAAGAATATCCGGGGAGCAAAGATCCGGGTAGAACCGAATGCATGCGCGACCGCAAAAGAAAGTAAGAGGGCACACGACACCGGGACCAGGAATTTATTCGGATGAAGGCAAGAAAACAAGGGAAAGGGTTGAAGATTGACGATCCAGTCTTCTATCATCAATTGACATGAAAAAAAAAAAAAAACCATGAGGCTGCCGGAACGAGAAGGGCGGGATGGCCTTGCGTGGCGCACGGGCGCGCGGTTGAGTGCGGCTGTACCAGTCAAAAAATCGCGCAAGTTCAGCGAATAATAATGATCAACCCATGAGCCGTCTGGAGACCGAAGGACGTCGCCTTTGGTTCGAGGCTACCCCGTTCTATAGGTCTGTGTGTGTGTGTGTGTGTGTGGTGGTTGATTATGAGAGGAATAACGAGTTTCCAGCCCAGAAAACGTTTTCGAATCGGTTGCATGTCCCTGACTCCCAGTGAAGAGGAGGGCAATTATTAGGTCTTCTTACTTAAATAGAATTGACCGATGTGGATGTCTACTATAGCTACTAGAACTGCTGTTCTGTGTCGCGTGGCTGGTTCGGCAACGTTGGTCAGACAACTTGATCAACTTAAACAAGGAGTTGCTCATCATTTAGGACGACGTTGTTTCCACCTCGGTTCCACGCATGCATATTATTCGATTTATTAGATGTTTCTGATTCTTCTTTCTATTCATATGCACTTGTTTTTCGTTATTATTATTATTCTTGCGATCTTCCCGTTGCAAAGGGAACAGATATTCCCGCAAGGGAGAACTTGGTCACCGGGACCAGCCCTGCCATAAGCCGATGTTGCGGTGAATGGATATAGTACGTTACGTATGGCTTGATGTACGTATGCAGGTGAATTGGGGGTTGGGAAATGAAGGAATAAGAAAAAATAATAAATGTCCGTCCACAACAGTACTTCTAGGCGACTTGAGATGTACATACATAGACTAGGGGGGTACATCCTACATGTCACTCCTGGATCGCAGATGGGATGGTGAGGCGAACAATAAGAAGTGGGTTGATGTCAGGCTGCAGAGAGAGAGAGCCTTTCCTGGCTAGTTGGTTTGATCTTGTCTTTTGGTCTAAGGCTTGGCTCTAGCGAAGGTTGGGAGCTCTTATCACCCACTTTGACCGTATATAACTAGTACGCATAGATAGATATGTACATCATCATACATGGATGGTGATAGTAGTGCGGAGCCCCGGGCTAACTCCATCGATACGCTTCATCATGATCATAATGATCACTACTATCTAGAGTTCAGCACAGGAGATCTTTGTTGCTCCGCTACGGGCAATATGATAGAACATTCTTTCTTCTCATGCGATGTGATCTTCTAGAAGCTTACTAGGGATGCCGCCGGTAGGGATGGTTGCCCTCCCGATCCAAATTCAGCTAGACATGCTTGCTTTGCTTGAAGACATTGATCGATAACGAAGATATCATAGATTAGTAGCTCACACTCAACGAGTCTCGGAAGCAGAGACAACGAAGGCCAAAAGAAATTGGTCCTGCCACCCCAACAAACCCGGTGTCCTCGGACGGACGGAGTGTGGCAAGTCCCAAAAGAGATAAGGGCGGCAGGGAACTAACACCCAGAAGCTGCATGGAAGCAGCACCTAGCGAAAAAGCAACACCATCCGAAGAGGGTCAAGGAGGTAGACACACTCAGGTGTCGTCACCAAGCATTGCATTTCTAAACCAACTGGGTAAGACCCAATCCGGTAATAAAAATAAGAAAAAAAAAAATAAGCCGACCTTGATCATGATCATGGATCGGAGCAAAACGAGAGAAAGCGAGAGAAAGATCGGGTCGGATGTCACGGCTCTCACGGTTTCACGGCACAGCTCTGACGGTCTCGGCAGATGGTGGGTGGTACCAAACAGTACCGTACGGATAGCAAGCCCCAGAGGAGCTCATGGAAGCGGCGTGTCCTGACCGAATCGTACAGTACCGTACAAGATAATTAAAATGTCCTTTCGCTGCTTCGAGTTCCGATCGGGTTTAGCGTGCTAGCACCTCTCGAAAAGAGTTTATCAATTACTACGACATAGCTGACCCTTTCCTCTAACCCCAATTCGCTGCTTCTTGCCTTGATAGACTCTTTTCTTTTCTCCCGTCTTCCTTCTCTCATCTCCCGAGGGATAAAACCGTGCCTCCCCCCCTTCAGACATTTTTCTCTTTTTTTTCTCCTGAGATTTCCAACTCTGCCACCTCGTTGCTTGCCATTGCCCTGTGTTGTCTGCGTGCTTTCCTCCAGCTCGCGCATCCCTCCCACCCTCTTCCTCCCTTCTCTCCCCTCCCGGGTCGGTGTCAAGCGACAATCACGATGGCAGACCGGAGGATTTCCTACGCTCCCGACGTAGAGAATGGTGAGAAGAGCCGCAATGTCGCCGATATCAATGACTCCACCGCACCCCTGGACGAGTACACGGCTTTGAACCGGTACATTTCCACCGCGCGTGACCGTCGCCGCGGCTCAACGTCCAGCGCGGGAGACGTCTATGATAATGACAAGTCCAAGAAGAGGCCCTGGTGGGCCTTCTGGCGTCGCAGCACTCTCGACGACTACGACAGCGGCAACAAGGAAGATCAATTCATCGTTCCAGATGAATGGGTCGAGACCGACATCCGCCAAGGTTTGAAGTCGACCGAAATTGATCCCCGTCGCAAGAAATCCGGTTGGAACGAGCTCGTCACTGAGCGCACAAATCTGTTCTTGCAATTTATCGGTTATTTCCGTGGTCCAATTCTCTATGGTGAGCACGGCCCTTGTGTCCCCCATCGCTTGATCTCTCGGGGAGTGTGAAGGGGATGGAAGTGAGACGATGCAGAATGAAATGATAGAGAAGGGAAGGGAACACAATCAAGAAGAAAAAGGGAAGGAGAAAGAAAAAAGAAAAACCAATCACAACAGAATCGGAAGAGGAGCAAGAGAAAAAAAAAAAAGACAGACAATGAAAGAGAGAGAGAGATGATAGAATAAAGCACCAAAATGATCATGGCTGACAACGGTGCGCAGTCATGGAGATTGCTGTTATCCTTGCAGCTGGTCTGCGTGACTGGATTGATTTCGGAGTCATCATCGGTATTCTATTGCTCAATGCCACTGTCGGTTGGTATCAGGAGAAGCAGGCGGCCGATGTCGTCGCTAGCTTGAAGGGCGACATTGCCATGCGCGCCTGGGTGATTCGTGATGGCCATGAACAGGAGATCCTCGCTCGTGAGCTGGTTCCCGGTGATATCGTAAGGCACCCGTGTCTGCCATTGCCCCCTCCTACACCCCAAATCCAGCCGCTCTAGCTAAGCATATCATACTGACCGCCTCTCTCCCTAGGTCATTCTGGAAGAAGGCCGTGTAGTTCCCGCTGATGTCCGCGTGATCTGCGACTATTCGAAGCCCGAAATGTTCGAGGTTTACAAGGAAGTCCAGGCATCCGCCACCGACGACACGCTCAAGGAGAAGGACGATGATGATGATGATACGGAACATCACACTGGCCACGCTATTGTTGCAGTCGATCAGTCAGCCATCACTGGTGAATCCCTCGCGGTACGTCCCAAGCATTGACGCAAAAGCCAACCAACGTAACGATTGGTCTTCCACTAACAGTCGTCGTTGGTCTTTCACAGGTCGATAAGTACATGGGTGACACTTGCTACTATACCACCGGTTGTAAACGCGGGAAGGCCTATGCGATTGTCACCGCAACCGCCAAGTATTCCTTTGTCGGCAAGACCGCATCCTTGGTGCAAGGCGCCAAAGATCAAGGTCACTTCAAGGCTATCATGAACTCCATCGGTACTACCCTGCTTGTGCTAGTCATGTTCTGGATCCTCGCCGCCTGGATTGGTGGATTCTTCCGTCATCTACGGATCGCTGTTGCCTCAGGAGGCGACAACAGTCTGCTTCATTATACCTTGATCTTGTTCATCATCGGAGTCCCCGTGGGTCTCCCAGTCGTCACGACCACCACCCTCGCCGTTGGGGCTGCGTACTTGGCCAAACAGAAGGCGATCGTGCAGAAGTTGACCGCCATCGAGTCGCTTGCCGGTGTCGATGTTCTATGCTCAGACAAGACTGGAACCCTGACCGCCAACCAGCTCAGCATCCGCGAGCCCTACGTTGCGGAGGGTGTTGACGTCAATTGGATGTTTGCCGTGGCCGCCATCGCATCGTCCCACAATGTCAAGAATCTCGACCCGATCGACAAGGTGACTATTCTGACATTGCGCCGCTACCCCAAAGCCCGCGAGATCTTGTCGCGAGATTGGGTGACCGAGAAATACACGCCGTTCGACCCTGTCTCCAAGCGCATCACCACGGTGTGTACGTACGACGGCATCCGCTACACTTGCGCCAAGGGTGCTCCCAAAGCCATTCTCAACCTCTCCCAGTGTTCCCCCGAAGAGGCCAAACTGTATCGGGACAAGGCAGCCGAATTCGCCCGCCGTGGCTTCCGTTCTCTCGGGGTAGCCGTCCAGAAAGAAGGAGAGCCATGGCAGTTGCTGGGCATGTACCCCATGTTCGACCCACCCCGCGAAGACACCGCGCATACCATCACAGAAGCTCAAAATCTGGGTTTGTCGGTTAAGATGCTAACGGGTGACGCTATTGCTATTGCCAAAGAGACTTGCAAGATGCTGGCCTTGGGCACGAAAGTTTATAACTCTGAGCGCCTTATTCATGGTGGTCTGACCGGTTCTCGTCAGCACGACCTGGTTGAGCGCGCTGACGGGTTTGCGGAGGTCTTTCCCGAGCACAAGTACCAGGTCGTCGAGATGCTTCAGCAACGTGGCCACCTGACTGCTATGACTGGTGACGGCGTCAACGATGCTCCCTCTCTCAAGAAGTCGGATTGTGGTATTGCCGTGGAGGGTGCTACGGAGGCGGCCCAGGCGGCAGCTGATATTGTGTTCCTAGCACCCGGCTTGAGCACCATCGTTGACTCTATCAAAGTGGCCCGTCAGATCTTCCAACGCATGAAAGCCTACATCCAGTACCGTATAGCGCTCTGCCTCCATCTCGAAATCTACCTTGTGACCTCCATGATCATTATTAAGGAGACCATCCGCGCTGATTTAATCGTTTTCATCGCTCTCTTTGCCGACTTAGCAACCATCGCCGTTGCTTATGACAATGCGCATTATGAGCAACGCCCCGTCGAGTGGCAGCTTCAGAAGATCTGGGTCATTTCTGTTGTTTTGGGTATTCTGTTGGCGGGCGCAACTTGGGTCGTTCGCGGAAGTATGTTCATGACCAACGGCGGTATCATTGAGAATTTTGGCAACCCACAGGAAATTCTCTTCCTCGAGGTCGCCCTGACCGAGAACTGGCTGATCTTCGTTACCCGCGGCGGCAAAACTACTCCGTCATGGCAGCTTGTGGGAGCCATCCTTGGCGTCGACATCCTGGCAACACTGTTCTGTGTTTTCGGCTGGCTCTCAGGCGGAAACCCCGCACAAACTAGTCCCGCTGATCCCGCAACGTTCACCGAGGGCAACACCAGTATTGTCACAGTTGTGGTCGTGTGGGCTTACTCTCTGGGTGTGACTATCATCATCGCCATGGTGTACTACATCCTGACGGAAATCCCTTGGTTAGACAATCTAGGTCGTCAAACCCGCTCCAAGGCAGATACTCAGATGGAGAACATGATCGGACACCTATCGAAGCTCGCTATTGAACATGAGCAGGACAAGCATACGGGCAAGTCACGCTATGTCCTGACTACTCGCGCGCCAGAGGAGGAAGACGATGAGTAGCCTGCTCCGTTCTCCTGCCTCGGTCTTTTCTTTTGGTTCCTATGACCAAAATGCTCTTTTTTATCTTTTTCCGGAGTTTACCCCATCGGGGCTCCAGTTCATAACTCCATCCTGAGATAGACTTTGTTGTCAGTTGTTGACCAACAAACCTTGACCTATATCCCAACTTGGTCATAGACGACTTGGACTTTCTTTCCCTTATTACCCTGTATGTATGTCATCATATAATAATATTGTAAATTTGGTTGAATAATCGAGGATCAACTGAGTGTTCCATGGTCATAATTCCGGAGGATAGACGAGTAGTCGTGCGTATGTACGACTGTTTGATTGCTCATTATCGATAGAAGGAGGGTCAAACTGCATCATTCCCACAGCATTGTCATTAGACTTTGGAATGATGGATCTTATGCCTAGACTGCATTTATCCCATTGCTGTTTTGGGGGGTTTTTTTTTCCCTTTGTCTGTATCGAAAGACTAATAATAATGAAAGAACATGTATATTGCATAACATACACTGGATCCCAACTAGGTACTTTTAAATCATATTCAAGTAGTCTTTACTCTCAAACACGCCCAGTAGATAGCAATATCAATAAGTTAGTACAATAAGTCTGATAGTTGGTAACGATGATAGATATATTGTAGTGTAATATCATCAGTTAGCGACTCAGACGGGCGTCAGTCATATTATCACCTGACTAGGAAGGTATATACATCTTACCGGTTAATTATTAATAGAACAACGATTCCTCATAGCCTGTTGACGCACCGCCGCTCCACCACATGGCCATAACACTAGCAATTAACCACCCAGTCTTTAGGCGTCGGTTTGCCCTGCCGTCTAAGGACTTCTTTCATCGGTCGGTTTGCATCGGAAAAATCACTTTCTCTCCTCGAATTTGTTAGTAGACACTCCAGCCTACAATTTTCAGCATAGCGCCTTGATATTTTGACTTCATATTTAAGTAGCCTGCTTGCTAATGTTTCTGATACAATTGATTAGATTTCTGTCCTAACATTCACATGGCTGGGCTATGACGTGTTGTGCTATGTGTGAGTCTTAGTATCTCAGCTGAGCAGTCAACCAGGTTCTACTATGATAGTCACTAAAATATTTTGCAGGCACGATATAAAGGCTATGTTATCAGTTGACTCGGCATATTCCGCGGCAGATACATCCATATGCGACTCATTCGCTTGTCCTTCCGAAGGACAATGTTGAGAGAAAGGTCACCAAGAATCTGAACATTGAATGCGAATATCTTACTACTACTCCTATATCGAGTGTATGGTGCGACTCGAACTAAGAACCGGTTAGACTACTTGGTTCCCGCGGGGATGCATACCCCTCGGTCCGAAGAAAGTGGGCGATATCGGGCAGAGCAGACTTTGTGCTACGCTTTGATTTCGCCTTCTCACCGAAATAGGATTCAAGGACTGCTCTAAGTTAAGCATTGTATGAACTAGCAAGAGCCACTCGAGTAAACGTCTGTAGAATATCGCGTGTAAAGTCCTTAACGTCTGCATGTCTAATACGTAGCAGCAGTTGACATGTTCGAGAGCAGGGCCAATTAGCTTGGAACCGTTCGCTTTGCCGACTAAATTAACAGGACCTGAGGATAGCATAATATTGGAGGACGGGATCAGAGACGCCATCAGTAAGGATCCAATGCAAGAGGAGCATCTTGTGCCTGCTCTCCGCCGAATCTACGAATGAGACCAATATCACAATGTCGAATAGCATATCGAGGGTTAACGGGAGTTTTAACTTGCTGGAGGTACTGACTTTCTCCTGGTCGTTGACCGCTTAAGCAGCCCTAGCCTTGCAAGAGGAGAGCTATCGCAGGCGAAACGGGTGTAACTTCATAGTGTTGTAGTTATTAAAAATAAAATAAACTTATTACTTGGTTCCGAGTGTAACGATGGTATGGTCCAAGATGGTGACTAATGGGATAGGCTTCTCTTTGGCTTCGTATTCTGATACCATTCTATAGTCGAAGGCGCGCTTTTCCATTTTTAGAATGGTGAGTTAGTGGTACGTGCAACCAGTTGAAAGGGCGCGTGCGAATAGTGCCATAATAAGCTTAGGCAGCTAGTTACTTATTATTAATATTAATTATTAATTAATTAGTCCATTCCTCGAGGTACATCCTATCCAGTACTACTTTTGTTTTGTGTGTTTCTCGGTTCACCGCTCGATTTTCGAACTCCTCCTTCTAGATGCCTTTCACCAACTTAGATGCTTTGACAGTGGTCTTCGTCTCACTTATCTTCTCATGGAAGCCGCGTGTGAAGGGTCTACCGAAACTCCGATCCCTCGCATTGGAGACTCGATCGTTGTTCTGCATTGGAAACTCGCATTGCTGGCCGAGGTCGTTCGCCGCGGACAAAGCATTGCTGTCGTAACGAATTATGCAGCGGCACCTATTCGGGAAAGGAGTGCAGTCAAGACAGCCGAAGAAAATATGCCCCTGCTTGAACAGGAAGCATGGAATCTATATGTTGAAGGCAAATACCCGTTCCCGGAGATCGACTGGACTACTCACCGCGATGAAGCTCCAACTTCACCGAAACCGAACCGAACCGCTTGCCGTCGGGCAGAAGCTATCAACCTTCTCTACAGGGTTGACAAGGCAGATGCCGGCCACGCGGTGTGGTTCGCGAAGAACCTACCGTTTCACCTCCCCCTGGTGAAAGCGATGGCGCGCGTCATCGGAGCACAGAGGAATCTAGTCGGTGGACAGGGCACCTTGAACGCGACCGAATTGGCAGATTTGCAGTCAATCAACAAGATCCTTTCAGTCTCCGGGCAAATTCTGGAGAAAGAGGATCGTGGCTTGCTTTCGTTGGAGATCGAAGCTTCGCTACGAGTCCTCGCTGCGACTCGTTCCCGGCTGCGCGCTCTGCTCGGAGGCCTTGAATCAAAACTAAAGAATTCTCAAGAATTCTGAAGCTTTACCCATAGACTGGTTTAGTTTATTGCGATTTCATCTCTCGCGAGAACAAATGCCAGCACTATTGATTTCACCACCATAATAATCGGCTGCTCACACCGTCATGCGGGCACGAGAAGTAAATGCGACGACCTGTGTTACATTGTATGATTAAATACATGCGAAGTGGCTTCGAAGATACTTTACTCCTCGTTAAGAACAGACCGATCAACTAAACTAACAATTCTTTCCAACTGATGATATGAGATCCCGCTCCAATTTGGATGCCTCACCTTGCTCAATTAATGAAAACTTTTCACATCATTATTGCAGCGCTTACACGTTACCGATATTGGGCTTAATATCAAGGGCGGGATTATGTACAACAACATCACTGGGCGCTTTCACTTTCGAATATTTATGCCTCTTCAAACACTTGCTATTTAGCACTCGATACCCATTATCGACTCAAATACCGGACAGGAATGGTTGTCGTCGATGGGAATGAAGCGAGATCTGAGCTTGCTACCTTGTCGAAAGACTGGACTCACGATCTAATTGATCATCAGCTAAAGCCTGAGTCACATATGATACTGACCTGGGATGTCCTGAAGGAATGATCTTATCTGGTTTGATCCGGATTGATATGGTTTTCCTCTCCTTTTCCCCATTATCCTTTTTTTTTCCAACCCTTTCTCTTTGTCACCTACAATACATGGTAGTCCATCCTGGAAATTGCATCGTGCATGTATGTATGAGTAAACATCAGCAAGTAGTTCATCATTAGCGTGACAAACAAGGAAAAGACAGTCTTGTCAACTCCACGCATATCATAGCAACTTGTTTAAAATACTGTATCGTATTATACCTATGCACAAGAAAGAGAATTGTTTCCTATGTAGGACATAGCAGCAGTTGCCAGTACCTTTTAGCAATAATTACTATGTGCATGTATCCATCCACCCATCCATGCAACGGAGTCAAAGGAGCTACGTCCATATGCAAGCTATTATATGTACATACCAATGAGAAATGGGAATGTTTAGAGCCCAAGAATCCATTTTACATGAGGTATCTGACCAGCTACCATAGGCTCATACCTACAGAACGGTGATGTGCGACCTAAGCTCCGGGAATCCTGCCCGGTGATGAAACCTGATTTTCTCAAGATGATTTTTTGAGGTAGAACCTTCAAGGAAGTACTATATACTATTCGACTACAAGATCTTAATCCCTCTATATATAACCGAAAGCAGATAAATCCATCATTAACGCCAGCCCATCATGAAGTGATTGATGCAATAATCGGCTTTGAGGAGGATGGAGGGTTATGATTAGTAGAGGCTACTACTATCATGGTGATCCAGGAGAGAGATCCTCAAGCCGCTGCTGTTCAACTTTGTACTAAACGATGGGATCAGGGTTCTTTCCTGGATTGCCCAGACTAAAGAACATTTAGGGATGAGCATCAAAATACATGCATGACATAAGTACTAATGCTTGTCAATTAGATGTATGTAAGTGTCCGACGCTTCGACGTGGCGCATTACGAGAGGCGTGTGGATATAAAAGACGATCGGCTGTGGTATTTATGACACGTGATGCGAAGATCAAACATTTGGGCTAGCCACCTTTCCTAAAATAACCCCCGCTTGACCGCTTACTCCTTACTCCCGATAGGCGGAACGCTTGTTGTGATTATTAAATATAATTTTATCACCGACGCATAATTCTCGAAGTTATCCTTCTCGAGTAGAGAGTTTGATAATCTCTAGCAGTTTCTGCTCCTGTCAGTCAGTTCCTTATCCCGTCAATCGCTCCCTTGTGTTACAAGCCAAAAATTTTAATAATAACAATATTGCAGCGCAGGTTTGTTGAAGATTCTAAACATGGACAGTCCCATTGGTTTACCGAGTCCTTCATCTACTACCGGGGCTCGCCCTAGTAGAAGACGCCTCGAGTGGAACGACGAAACGCATGGTGCAATGCTAGAAGGCCTTGTCGAAGCCAAAGGTCAAGAACTACAAATGGATAAAGGGTTTAAGAAGGAAAGGTGGATGTATGGTGTGTAAGGTGCGCAAGGGCATACCAGCCAACTCGTGACCAAGGAAAAGATCAACGACAAATTCAATGTTGATAAGAGGCATTGGAAAGAATGGCTGGATCATCTTAATGTGTCAGGATGGGGGTGGAATGAGGAGAAAGGCATCCCTGAGAATACGGAAGAGGTTATGGAAACAGCATGGTCAAACGCCCTCGATCCATGAGTAGATCCCTCCCACCAGGCAGAACATAAAGGAAGTTCATGTCGAAGTCTACCACCCCAAGAACATTCTATGAAACCCACCCTTTTCTGTTTCTCCCAAGGGATTAGGATGTTGAAATAGGAAGGTGGGTATCATCCAGTGCTCCAGCGCAGCCTTTAAACGGGTGCATTTTACAGTCTTGCGCAATGCGAGCCGGCATCTCATCTAAGGGCGACTTGACTACTTCTTTATGCAGCACCAACATCGCATCAAGGGCCTCATGGAAGATTTGACTGATAGTTGATGAGCACCGGAAGCAATCACAGGTAGCGCGGAAAGAGGCACCTTGGCAAACAACATAAAGAAAAATGAATAGCTTCTGTCCTGCTCCGCGACGGCTATTGCTCCGTTGACCCAGGGTATTATTCAGCTTTTCCATATGCTGTAGAAACCATGTTAATAGAGCTTCGAAAGTATCTTTAGATAGTCGAAAGATGTTGGGTATATTCTGATGATGGCCATGTCGGAGCTACACTGTTTATGTCTCGCCCTCAAGCACGTTCGCATCGTCTTCCCGATAGTTATACTGTGAGCGTACATCAGTAGATAGGCCAAAACTGTGCTTGTCAACATGATCAATAGCTTGTATAAGCGCCACGTGTACAAGTAAGGTGTGATGCTCTACTAAGTCATCAACAAACTCGCCATCGCCGATAACAAATTGGTCTGTCATACTATTTATTATATATATACATAATATAAACAAGCAACGAGTGATAAACTCCTAGTAGTTGCCTGCTGTGCATATGGCCGGACACAATCGTGGGTTGAGGATGCGTTGAGGCCAGCGCTGTCACAAACGGAATGCACCTTTTTAGTACAAATCGGACTTTTTCGATTGCAAAATTGAAATTTCTTGGAATTCCGTTTGCTCGTTGAGGAAAGCGGTGTACGCGTACGCGCAGTTGCCGCCACTAAATTCCAGCCACACTAACGGAACTCCTGATTAATTCCGCCACGTTTGGCCCGCTATGCCTTTAACGGCTAGCATATCCAAACGGAAATACGAGATATATCTCTGAAACCGAACATACCAAGCTTTTTAAACCTACTGCCAGCTCACATTGAAAATTGCCTCATCAGTTGTTCCGCTTCCGCTTTAAAAAAATTTTTATTAACTAGTATCCGGTATCGTGACCAACATAATGACCTGAATAGTGGGTACTAATATACATGTACTGTACAGTATGTAACTTCCCAGCTTTTAATACATGACATGAGCACGTGATATCGATGATTAAGAACGGTGGGCTTACACCACAACCATAAATTGCTGCAAAATGCTGCAAGAACCGGGCGGTGCGGCTAGCATCAGCCACAACCTTTGATATCGACGGGCACGTCATGACACATTCTATACTATGCATGTAGCTAATAATCGTTTATATGTATTTATTTTTACATACAAAATAATAATAAACAGATATCGCCCCACAAGCTTGAATTCATCAACTACTTGTGTGACTTCTGCATTCCTCCATTTTTTTTTTGGCGTTTGAATCCCTGGCACCTGGTGACCATGAGCGATCGACTGTGACTATGCCTTTCATGGCGCGGCGAGAGCGGCGAGGCTTGACATCATTACTGCCCGCCTGGCTTGTTGCTCGTCATCATTGCTGATATCCAAGTCTGTCAATTGGGTGATGCTGTACGTAATTGAGAGCTCCAGTGCGGCACCTCGCTCCTTCCGGGCGTTGGCGCGAAGCATCGCGTTTCATTTCCTCTACTACTTCGATAGCTCTCCTCTTCCCTCTTTTGTATTGCAGAGCAAAGCAACTATCGGCTCCAGCAGTATCAGATGCAATTGGTTGTTAGCAAGCCTTTCTTGCTGCGAAAGAAGTTTTTCGGTGCTACGAGTGAAGGCATTTGCAAAGATTAGCTGTTACAGTTTCAGAGGTTCTAGCCTCGATATGTAAAAATAGGTGTCATGATGAAATTGAGAATGGGAAAAATGATATATCATATGATATGTGGAAAGAAAAGAGTTGTGGATGAAATTATGAATGAGTGGATTCGGTAAGCTATATATGTATGTAGCGAGGGTTACCCTCCCTGTATCGAAGCAGGTATTAATACTCATATACATAGTATGGTACTACTAGTATGATACAATTACAAGTCTACATTCACCGGTAATCGAAAGCAACCCAAAGCAATCCGATGCCATGTTGAAGTTATATATCATTCTACTAATTACTAGCATCAGTATCAATCAGCGTGCCTATAATTAATTACAGGAAACCGATCATATAACGAATCTTCAATTATATGATATTATACATTAGGACTTTAATAGGTAGCCTCGTTTCCGTGGTTGGGGGAAAGATAGCATATAACTATGGAGTAGCATCACCTTTCTGATGTAAATATCATAGTACTATTATGCATAGAGCTATAGGCAAATACCTATGCAACTTCGATTCACTACCTAGTACTATGTATGCAGGGTCATGATGATAGCTAGGTAGCTGCAAGATAAGAAAGATTAGGTATGAGTATATAGCTACATACTACTAGTATTAGTTACATAGTTAGTTATAGGTTGGTAGCTTAGTAAGCTCGGAAGAAATATAGACCTGCATGGCGGTGCCTCCACTAATCGCTTTCTCTTGCCTTTTCCTCATTTTCGGTTGCAACTATGCTTCTTATAGAAACGGATATACCGTATACGAGCTGTCACTTAGTGTGGGGTAATCACCTACTAGTAATAACTTCATGTCTCACCGTTTTGATGATCGGGCGACACCCTTTTTAGTTGGTACTAGTTCTTAGGTAGTTACTACTTACCACTAACTAGGAAACCTAACTAGTGGGGAGTTAAAGCTTCTTTTATCGCTAATCGCTCTGCATCTTCAAGTTGAAGAATCTCACAGCTTGGCGACATTCCCTATTGAATACATATGCCGGACCGGGTTCTGACCCCCATAATTCTTCTCTTCTCTAGTACCCATAAAGGAATTACATCTCGTTGGCGTCGTATCACGGTCCTCCGTTTTCCTTCTCTCTAGTTTGCACTCTGTCCAGAAGTTCGGCTTACGTACGCGTGGCATAATGGATTCGGATGACATGCCAGTCTTGGGATGTTTCTTGACAGATCAATCAGCATAGTTTATATTCTCTGGAAGAACCTCTCCTCATGTCTTAGTGACAAAGAAGAGGACGCCTCCATGTAGCAGAGCAGTGGGTTGAAAAACAAGGATGGGTCAATTTTTCTAATTAACAAGCAGTATTAGTAATACAATACACGTGATAATATCACGTGGCAGTTTATTGGCAGCTTGCTCGAAGTTGGGGAGCTCTAAACTCGCTCTGCTTCTACTTAATATGCTTGACCTAAATCCCATCATTAACGTATTATGGAGATCTCAAATAATGCATATAATGTCGACATCTTCTCAATCATTGCCGGAAGAAACCTGTTGGTACGAATGGGTGTGGCAACTAGTCTCTTGGATTCATTGCTTTGTCTTCTTTCTCTCTGTCTCGCTTCCATGCCCACAACCTTTATAACCATTGTGTGCTTAGTCATCCGCCTCCTCGCTAGTAGCTAGTGCACATACAGTTTGTGGATTGCGACAAAACCTTTGCTGCTTTCGATGCTGTTCGATCTACTCTTTGGGATGCTGCTCTCCACTTAACCTTAATGTCCTCACCATGCATGGCAGCGTACCGAAAGCGAGCCAATAATAATGGAACAGATCCCATCAACGCGCGGACATGCACAAGAATCAAAGTGACAGCTACAGCCAGGCCTCCAAATAAGTCAAGTCAAGTGAGCAGCTTGGTTGTCCCTTCTCTAGATACCATGCAATTTTTTCGGAATTTCTTACGAATATTTGAACTTCCATCTCAATTCTAATTAGGTACTTAGATTACCTATCATTTAAGATCCTTCACTGAAGTATTTCTGTAAGCAATAAGGGTAGGGTTCGGGACAGCGTGACTAAGGTGGTGGGGATGGTACATAACGTACATTCCACAATGCACAGGATTAATCGCTGGTCTTTCTTGGCAATTTTCAAACATAAGATGGGAAAAATGCAAATTAAAAAGCGGAATACATAAAATGATAATACCCATCTCCCATCGTATCATACTAATATATGTTACTCCCTAACCCGATACAGAGATTGGAAATTGTGTGCAATCTGCAAAATACGTAACATTTACCAAAACAACATTTTGCAGAGCATAGTTAGCGATGGGAACGGGAACATGCGTTTATACAACATCATTAGCTTATAAAGTAGCCTCTGGATCAATATCATGTTCCAGCAACCGGAAAATCCTGTGAATAGCATACCCTCAAATGGTCCGCGATTTTCAGGAGCAGCTCATTCGGTAAATTAAGCAACATCGTTTTGTCACGATTTGGATTATTGAGGGATAAGTGAGATGATGAATTGGATGGTATGACAAGAAGGTCCATGTTTTCGATAGAAGGGTCAGCTTTTATCACTCAGGGGAATGCGACGGGAGAAAGGCCTTTTTATAACTAAGGTTGCCCTATCATGTATAGGAAGGAATCGAACGATTAGTTGATGATAAAGCCAAAAGAGGACGTAAGGAAAGAGAAAACTACTCTATTTATAGGGGCTGCTCCTAGTAAGGTGGTGTTGTGATATAATATAATGGCCTGTCACTGGCAAAGACTTATAGTAGGAATCATTAACAAACCTAAAAACTATAGTATGGATCTCCCTACTACTTAAAATAAGGGTATCCCCTAACAGATAGGAATAAAAAGAAGAGAGAATTTGCATTCTCTCATTGACCCGTTATTCTACGCCTTTAGATGTAGATATGGCCTATGACACAAGCTTCACCAAACGGCCAACCTTCCTAACCCCAACCTCAAGCTACCAGTAGTAGTTTGATTATTCCACCGCACGGTCCGCACCAATTTTAGGAGCGTTCTATCCTGTCATTATTGATCCTCGTATGCAATAATGGCTAACGTAAACGGATACCGAGTGGGCCGTCGAGCGGGCCGGTCCAAATTATACCCATACATGCATCAGATAAGGAACAGTATGACAAAGAGCTTCATCCGCAGGAGCAATAGCTAGCTATCTCAGGAGAATCCAAGATAAGAAGTGAGATGCATCCACCAGTCTGGTTTCCCTCTATGGCTTTCTCATTCAAACCGTGCAGTATTGGATTAGTGTCCTGTTCAAAATGTGATTTTAACCCCCACAGTGCAAGGAACCAGCGTTCCAGGCATATGTCTCTCAATCCCAAACTTCACTCTCCAGCCAGAACAGTGTCCAGGTAGAAGCACAGCCGGGTCAAGTTTCTTAAGGTCACTGATTGTACTTTCGATTTGAGCTTCGTTACTAGAGGCCAGATGAAAGCCTCCAACAATGGCATGAAGTGGGACAGAACCTCCAAGGTTGCTTGCGTGCTTTGCGGCGTTGACCACCCCTGCGTGACTGCAGCCGGTGAACAGTACAATTCCCTTGTCTAATTCTCATTAGGATACGCTGGTTCGGCCAAGTTTTAAGGAAAGTCTCTTGTACATGTCCGACTGTGAACCTTTTACCCACCTTTTAGCTTGCACATGAGAAACCGCTCGTCAGCAATCTTCTCGTCTGAGAACCATTCGGCTTCCGAACTATTAAACCGGACAGCGCCTCGTAGTCCTTGCTCATATGTTGTCACGCGTGGAATTTCACCTGAGATGAAAAACATGTCGTCTAGAACAGTGTGCGGGCTGCTGGTCTTGTGAACCACCCCGCCAGCCTCCTCTATATCGGCAAAGGTAGGATCGGCTTCCAGAGAGATGATCTTATCCGCGATGATGAAACCCCGGTAATCTGGGCGTGATGGATGAACGTCCACTACAAGCCGGGAATCTTGCAAGCCCTTTGCTTTCTTTGCCTCCTGGATCATACGAATTGCTTTCAACATGCCGCCTGTGTTACAGGGCAAAGCGATCATTTCAGCCATGAACGCATCATTGAAACGATCGTGGATGAAGTCTAACCTGAATGATCTCGGTGCCAATGAGATAGCTGGATGACCCCGATGGTTGAGATATCTGCCCGTAGACGAGCCGCATTCCTTTCCCAAGCCTTTTCTTCGGGACCTGTGTCAAAGAGAAGGGAGTGCTCGACATCCCCTTTCCTGGCGGTCTAGTTCGATATGATACACGATAAACCATCCCGCTACAGTAAGACTTATGTCTCCCCAGTGAAGATGAAAAGTAAGGTTGGATTTGATCTTACCACGAGAATAGATAACCCATGTGCAGAGCAGCAGAGATTGTCCATTCTTAATTCGTTGGTAGCCTCGCCTCGATCATGCACATCTGGGGCAGTTGACATGGCAATGTGAGGTAGGAGTCCAGTCACCTGGACAGTGTCAGGGGCTGCAGGAGATATAGGATCCAGTTCGTTGTCAATGATAACAAGTGCGTCTAGGGCGTCAATCTCAACCAGAGACGCAGCCATCTTACACGATGAAACTCTATCCATAAGTTAGCAATAAGTCTGACCAGACATGTACATGTACGGTACATTCCATGCTTACCGCAATATTCCCTCTAGAAGCACTCAAGTTAGTAGCTAAAGAAATGGAGAGACGGCCTTTTCTTGTTCTGCACTACAGAGAAGGTGACCCTGCTATATTACCTAGTAGCCTTCTTCGGTGTTAATGGCACATCTTCGTTTTAGGTAAGGTTTCGGAATGTCTAGGTCTAGGGACGTCACCAGCTCATAATTAGGTATTTCTTATATTAATAATCAGTCGGTTATTAAACGCTACACCCGATCACCGGCCTCGTTATAGTCTGAAGCCAACTATGCTGCTTAGTATATGTTAATTGTTTGCAAACCATTGGACTTTTTTTCACGGCCATTGCAAACGGTAAAGTATCTTGGAACCATGAATCTCACCGCTCCTTGATTATCTACAATCACAGCGCCTACTTGTCTTCGGAACACTTAGTCCTAGTTAGTACTTAGCAGTATGTATGCACAAGTCAATCGGTCTCTCTAGCACCCCCTTGGGTTCTTCGCCGATTCCGGATTGGCTCCCGGAGCTGGCTGCGCCACCGTTCTCGGCCTCTCATAGTGCGGGAGCTTCGGCTGCAGAATTCGACTTTTTCCGTACCAGATATCGACTTTGTCGTAGCCTGATTCCCGAATAGCGAAAAAGAAATGCATGAAGTGAAGGAGGGGGAACTGCAGTTTTTTTATGAGGAGGAACTCTGGTTTTCCGGCTAGCTACAGGAAGAAAAATGGCCGCTCTTATAGACCATATCATAGCTATCAAATCCAAAAGGAGAAAATACTCTCCAATCCGATGAAAGAAGAGAAAACGCCAGGGAATGCTAAATGAAACGCTAAAAATATCCAAATCACATCATTGAATAAATATATCTCCAGGCTTGGGAATAGTGACCACACCACACTGGTCTAGTGCTAGTGTGGTTCAGTGTGGTTTAAGGTCTGAGAATTTTCAGCGAGTGTATATGTATCGGATTATGATAACAAAATATAAATATAAGGTCCTTTAGGGTACCCGAGTACCCGCCACCAAGTTCCGGGGGGAACCCATGCTATATTAAGCTTAGATTCCTGAGCAAATATAGTGATCGGAATCCTGTCTTTGCCTGACACCGGCCCTACTAATGTTTGTTCTGGCACTACACACTGCGAGTATGCCCATGAGAACGTACCCAAGTCATGCTTGGAGTAATAATAATAATAAATTGCTACTCCGATCGGCCTCTTGGCCACCCGGTCCATCTATCTATGTCTTATATACATACACCCCCTATGGGCTCCGCTCTTGGGTTTCTGATATCTCTTCTACCATCAGCCAAGCCAACGCTTGGCTCTGTCACCTAATTAGCTCGTTCGCGAGCCTAAACTGATCCAGTCTC